>VYYJ01001405.1:0-31269 GCA_021029165.1 Cyphoderus albinus | reverse complement strand
TTGCGAAACTACGGTAGTTCTCATAATTAACTGAGTTTTCTTTTAAAGCTGTTTCTATGTATGTCATCACTTTCTCCAACATCTCCTTGGCCCATTTGACCTCATCGCTAGAAATTCTGTCTCCAGATGGGTCCGCATCGAATCTGTCAATGATGTTGAGGACATCACCGACCTTGTGAAGGAAGGCTGTTAGAGGACCTTTCCAATTAATGGAGGTCGGATCTTTAAAATATGGTGAGACAATGGCAAACACTGCGAGAACCATGTGACTCAAGCTTTTATGTATTTCGAAAGATGCGTCAAGGGCGGGAACGATTCTCTATAATAAATATCATCCGTTATTAGATAAACTACCTAATTTAATTTTGTAAGCAATTTCATGTATTCTGAACTGACCTGCATTGAACCATCCCGATAATAAACCTTGATAACCCCTCCAACCCCAAAATAACCGGGTTCCGCGTCTGTTATAATTATGAGAGGAAAAACGTTCTTTCCCACGTTTTCAATCATTTTTTTATAATTTTCCCGCATCATGAAGTTCACATCTCGCAAAGACAATTTCAGATTCTCGTAGGCGTCACCTCGGAATGCAGTGAACTCGAGCATTTTTGGCAACTGCATCTTCAACACTTTTAAAGTGTCTTCCTCGCAAATTATTTGCGCGTCTTGTTTCAAGTGCTCCTTGAGGCATTTCAACTCCTCATCCATTGTGTCATTTACTCTAGACTCGAGAGAATAACCGCATGCCCGCGTTGAACACGTCGAAGAGGAAGCCCGATCGAAGCACATATTTCCGGGGCAATAGTACGTGAACGAGACCAATCGTAGATCGTAGCGACTCATATGTGTGCAGTGGTAGTATTTTGTTGGATCTTTTTGATCCCCAAAATCCCCGGATTGCCAGCAGTTATACTCGTTAGTCAGGTGATAGTTCTGAAGCAGCGAGCGTTTGCAACAATGCCTGTCAATTCAAAAATAAATTATGCCGTTTGTTGCAAAAATTTAAAATCAAAATTCTCATTCGATTCGAAAGAATTTTATATGGTAATTATTAGGATTTCAAATAAATTACCGATAGGCCAAGAAAGTTCTTTAACTTATCCATTCTATTGCTTGTCCGCAGGGAAATCTATTCTGGTCAATGCCGAACTAATTTCCCGACGATAAAATTACCATCAGTAGTGGAACTAAAAACTTATTTTAAATTAGCTGATTAATTCATTAATATTTAATTCCTTGCCTAACAACAGCGTATCTTCAAACGCTAGTAGTCAACTACCAAATATTGAATTGTTTCGTCCATGGTTTTTATTGACCAACTTGACAAGTTTTAAGTTATTTTAATATTATTATTTGAATCCTGAATTGTTGTACCTATATATGCCTATGTATGTACCTATAATAAAAATTCTAGGTAATTAATTTCAATTATTTATTATGCCGCGTTCTTGGAAATTGTAAATCAATGCTGACCTGGTGTGTATGGGTCTAAAAAACGGAATAAAAAACTAATTGTTTTTGCAAATTGCTTTGTTCACAAAAAAATAACAAAAATGCGTTTCATTGTCATAAATCAATGACGTGTGTAACAAAAGACTTTTTTTTAAATTACATATGATTAACCGTAATTTTAATGTCTTTCTTTGGAAGTGGGGATATTTGTATAAAAGTTTTAAAAGTATGCAGATATGATTGCTTTTGTAGTTTTTGTTGCTCATTCTTAGCATTCATTGCTACACATAAATGCGGATTGTTGTGTCACATATACATAAGTCTACGAGCGATGAGCAAGCAAGGTGAAGCGAGTAAGCGAGTATCAAGATAGTCTTTCCCCTTATTTTCCAAACAAAGCAACTGTGTGTCGATTAGCTCAGCGGTCAGAGCGCGCAACATGTAATTGCGAGACGCGGAGTTCAACTCTCGGCATTGATATTCTTCTAAATGCTAATGCTTCTAAATGTCACGTTTGACTAACGTAGAATATATAAATACCCCCTATAATTCTAACCGTGACAGTTGATTCATTCTAAATTTGTTCAAAGATTCTAAAATATCAATTTATACTTTGTTATACATAAGAGTGCTTGTCACTGGCGATCTTATTTTGTCATATGCGTCATAGTTTCTAATTTCTACTTAATAACATTTAATCAGACGGAAGTAAATAATTGTAATTTTGTAAATTTGATTCAAAACAGTTATTTTCATTAAGGGCAAAGAAAGAACTCCGATCAAGCATTGGCAATTTTACATACAATGATTTTGTGAATACTTGAGCAATCCTTCATCTATTCTAGCATTTCGTTGCCCAATACAATTTTGTTGAGTGACTAGCTCAGTTTATATCATCCGTTATAACGTAAGAGAATTTTCATAAGTCGACAATCTCATAGCGTCTACCTACTCTAAAGAAATGCAGCTGGAGCAGGTTTTCTTTCAAGGAATAGGAGACGAAGATTCTTACAACGTTTTAGGATGACTTTTGTTTGTAGCGTGACATGCTTAGTATAAAATAAAGTATAAAATTCAAGTAAATACAAAAATGTTTATTGGAAACAAGATAAAATGTATTTGACAAATGTTGGTCTGTAATTTGTTTAAATTAATTTGAATATTTAATTGAAAAATACTAGAAAATACTAATAATACTAATAAATTAACACAAGGTGTAAGCATTCATTTACGCACACAATAGTAAATGTGGTTGCAATAGAATTTTGAAAAAGTTATTACCAAACTTATGACTATGACGATTTCATTTGAATTTTGCTTTTAATTTTGTAACATAACTTCCTAAGTCACATTAATATATTACAATAACACCACACGAAGTAATTATTCATTAGTTTACACCCAATTTTTTATTAGAACAACAAATTCAAGAATAAAATTTTACACCTTTGAAGATGAAAATTTGTTTTAATTTTTAAAAAGAGTTTACTTGTATTTTACTACCAATCTTAATCTTAATACATCGAGAAATGCTATAAAATTTATATTTCAATGAACTTTATTTTGTATTTGAATTTTTGTGGTATTTTTATTAGTGTAGGCAGTGCAATAACATACTGTAACAATTATTTCTTTAGAAAATTACGTGATTAAACTGACATCTTTAGGACACAATAGCAAGGAATTTATGTCCAACTACATTTTAACAATGAATGAATTTCTAAATTGTTAATGGTCAATCAAAAAACATTTTTGTAAAATTAATCACAACAGTTTTAAATTCGTTTTAAATTATAAATGCTCAACAACAAAATTACAATTAAGTTCACACATACTTATTTCGATTCTAATTTTAAACAAAATCATTACAAACATTTCGTATAGATTCGACAGTTTTTATGAATAAAGATATATTCGATTAATTTCACAAAGACCTAGTGAATATTGTATGACTTAGCTAATAAAAATGCTTTAAAGCAGTGCAGTTTAGTACAGTTTGTATGACTTAAATGTCAAGATTAATATAATATGGGATTTTATTTTGTTTTTGTATTTTATATTATTTTTATACCACAATGGGTGAATGTGCAACTCTACAGGCCTAAAACTACATAAAATTTTACAAAACGGTGCAACTAATTTTAAATATTTTTTTTGTTTTTTCATCTTTTTATATTTTTATGTATATTTTACCATTTACTATAATGTTTTTATTCTTAATGGAATATTTTTTTTTCGAGTATATGTGCAAACCAATATTTAATTAGTAATGATACTTCTAAGAACGACTAAAATGTTACGAAACACGGAATAAACAGATATAGTACTATCTAATTAAATTTTTTACTCAATACATATAACGTAGGTGGCATTGTGATAGAAAGTAGATTTAGAGTATCTAATTTGTCACCGTTTTTAAATTATTGCAATAGCAATATATGAATACTAAAGATGCATTTGTCACACAAGTTAATGATTTGTTATTTTATTTATTAAATTTATTTATTTAGTATTTATTAAATACCAGATTTTGAAAGTTAAAGTTTCACATGGGATTTAAGTTTTGTTTAAATATCAGTTTTGGGACAATATATGTAACTAATATATTAAATACGTAAAACAATCATCTAATGACATGAAGGATAAGGCTATATTGGTGAAGGTTGTTACTAGATTAGATAGGTAAAAACTTGTACTAAACAAAGAAAAAATGGGGAAAATTTATTGTGTCAATTTTATTTCATCCATTATCATGATCATGTATAATACATAATGTAATATTATTCTTGAAATAAATCAACCGTAAAACGATACTACCAATTAAGATTGTGCTAGACTTTGATTTAGCAGTAGCAGAGAAAAAACAGGAACAGATACTTACCAAAATATTAACTTTGATAAATAAACTGAATACTCCAGCATTCAAGACTATGCAAATTATTTACCATATTTAATATATCTGTACTTACCTGGTCCTCTTTTTATTTTTGCTAAATCAAAGTTCAATACAATTCAAATTGATAGCAGCGTTTTGTTTTTATTTGATATCAAGGAAAGTGACACATCATCATGATCATGATGAAAGTAGGAGTGGCACAAGTGATTCTTTCATTTTGTGTTTGTAACAGTCTAGTGCAGTTTTGTAGCAAGCTAGAAGTAGCATTCACTAATGCAAATGCCATGCAACAATGTGCACGGTTTGAAATTTGAATGTTTAGGGAAACTATACGTTTATTTCTGTATAAACGTTTCCACATATTGGATGTGAAACCTAAATTCAGTCACTTAATGTAATTGTTAATTAATGTACCTTTTATACAACCTGCAAATTTAGCTTTTAATTTGACTAATGCTACTAATAGTTTGTAGTGTCTGTGTTAGTGTGTCTGACGTAATAAATGTAAAGATGGCTAAAACGTGCCACTGACTCACGGACTTTTTCAAAAATACAACCAACTCCATTCATATTTAACTAAGATTTATACTGAACAAGGAAACTGAAACGAATTTTGTTTAAATAACCTCGTAAAAGCTTCTGACTTATGTAAGTGTCTATCGCCATCCACAAACTCTCTTTATTCATTTAGCGTCATCGTTATCTCAACGTTTGAAATAGATTGATCCATTTTTTGTTCGCATGTAGGACAACTACCATACATGAAAAACTCTCCACCAACTAAAAATTCAATTAATCTGTGCAACAATTTTAATCGACGTTAAACAGAAAAAGGGAGTTTATTAAATGGTGACAATACAATAAATGTATCTAATCTAGATGTACATAGGTATAACTGCAACTGCTCCTAATTACGAAATTATGAGAAGTGTGCTTTCGATGTGAATACTTAGGGACAGGTAAATGACCAGTGAAAAGGTTATGAAAAAATCAAAACTAACGGATCGTGAAAGCTATTATTTATCAGGAAACCTAAAATCATCATTTTTCCTCTGTGCACAATTAAATGGTTTCATCAATCATGAGAAGCAATACAATACTATTTCCCTTTTCTGAATAAACACCAGAAATAATTAAAAAAATGAAAAACTTGGAACATGCAAAGTAAAATGATGCGCAGTATACTTAGTAAATAATGGATTAACTACTTGATCAAACGTATTTAAATGATACAGCTACCTTCGACCCCGTAAATACAAATTACTGTGAAAATACTTTAAAGAAAATGAACTGAAACATTCTCACAGAGCAGAACTCAGGTTGACCAATCCAGTCCAGTGTAAAGTAATCATGTTCAGAATAGTGTGGAATTGAAAGTGGAATTGAAAGTGGCAACCGCAGCTCCTAATGAAGCTTGCTCCTGTCCCTCCAGGGATTGGGCAATTAAAAAGAAGTATGTGAGCGCGGCGTTGATAAACTGAAAAAAAAACATAAGACATATTATTTTTTAAATGCGATTAGTTTTTTTTTTAATTATTATACTTTTTTGTACTAATTCAATTCTGTCGAATACCGTTACAAGGAATCCTTCACAGATGTAGGTGGAAGCGGTTCCTATTCCAATAGGAAACCGTTTCAACTCAAACAGGGTCGCGTTGTATTTATTAGGAGGAAAGTCCAGGACTTCTTGCGTCTTTTCTGATATAAACCATTTCTCAAATTTTTGCACCTAAAGCAGATAAAAAGCATAAATTGGACATTCTCACTAAACAACGATTGACACATAAAGCTTTCATAAACTAAATAAAAAGCAATGTGATGGTTGGAAATCAGCTCACTTCTGCATTAATCTCGAAAGCAAGAAATATTCCAAGGGTAGTTTTGATAAGATTGTAGCTGGAGCTGACAGCATATGTCCAGTCACCAGACAAGATGTAAAACGCGAACATTACAAGGTTGAGAATGTCCTGAGAAATCATGAAGGGTAGGAAAGGTTTCAGAACCTTGTTCACGTTTTCCGCCAGCAGCAAAACTCGTCTGTAACTTGCATAAATGTAATGAAAACGGGAGCGAATTTCATCTGGTAACCATAGTCCCCAATCCTCCTTCAGGATGAGTGCCAGTTGTAGGGTCTTAATCGCAAGATAAACTGTAATGACAGAAACTAGGAAATAGTCTCTAATGGTGCAATCCACCTGGAAACTAGCGGTGTTGACAACAATTCCAAAGTTTCCCAGTGCAAATGAAGACAGGGTCACTGTTTGATTGAACAACTGTGTCTGGTCATAATAATGACCAGACTCGTATGCCCAGTAATAAAGCCCACTGAACGACTTGATGATTACTTCCTCATGTATGTCAAGAAGATCCTTATAATCCCATCCGAACTTTCTAAGGGTGTCAACTCGGTATACATCCATACCAGAAACGCATATTCCAACAGACCACAGGTATGAAAATCCGCGAAGAAAAAGAGTCCAATCCCAACGCTACAAACAAAATCATAGGTTTGGAGAAATTTGTTATTAAATATACGAATGATTTACCACAAACGTCTGAGTAGGAACCTTTTGAGTCGTTGCTCACCGTGAAAAATATTTCAAATAAACTAAAAATAATTCCACTTTGTTCAATGCGACGTTGAAATGAAATGTAATTGAACTTTAAAACTCCGAGTGCAGCAAACAATTATATAGCATTAGTTGTTTTACTTCAGTTTAAATTATTCACTAACTTTAATTTTTTGCTGCTTGGCTTTAATTTTGGTTAACATATGCAATTGTGTTTTAATTATTCAGTACGATTAACTGAAGTAAATTAAATTCAAAACAGCCCCTCAGTGTTAATTATCGTTCCCATTTCCGTACCCTCTATTCCTGTGATTAATTTGTGACGGATAATTTTATAAATAAACAGAGATGCGGATCTTAGGGGAAGATATATTAATTGCTATTGCTTATGTCGTTTTGAAAGTCTTGAAAATATGTATATTCAGTTGTTGAGAGAAGATTTCCCACAAAACAGAATAGTAAATTTAAGGTGAGTAAATTCAACTCAACGATTATATAAAAAATTAAGTGGGCTGTTATATGGGAAAATGACAGTCTATAGTGAATTAAAATAGACAGATGAAAACGTTCCTGAATTTGGGCCTGCCAAATCAACTACGTAATGCGAAAAATTAATTATTGATTGATCTTATTATATTGAAACATTCTATCTAATAAATTCTACTGATTAGATTTTCCGTAATACAATGTTTCAGACTATCTGGAAATATTAAAATTTAAATGGTAAAAAGTAAAATCTGCGGTGAAATGAGAATCATGCTCTTGCACAGAGATTTGTGCTTAAAATACAAATTCTAGCAAAGGAAATTTGCAAGCAAATTAATACATTTATTACCTGTGGATTGTAAAAGGCCTGGACAAAGTGCGGCCCTTGTGTAGTCGTAATTATTGATGACAAGACGGATCGATTCGCCCATAAAGCATAGAAGAACATGATCCGGTTCATTGCCGTTGAGATAATAAGCATTATCTCGGTAAACCTCTTTATCTTGCTGCCGCCATCTTTCCCATTGATGTAGAAGGTGTTTAAGTTCAGGGCAAATAAAGTTTCCAGTAATGCTGTTCCCAGAAGTAGTATAGCACAAATCTAGAAAAGGAATTAAAGTGTGTGCTAAATCATTTTAGCAAAAAAATGTTTTGAGGAAATTATGTGGAAGCGGACATATAGTCTTCATGTGGATTTCAATATTTATTATAGTACTTAAAGTAAAAAACAAATAACCCTAGGTTTTTAAAACGGTATTTTGCATGCCCTTAACGCCTAAAGTATGTCATGATAATAATTGGTTTTTGAAAAATGTGTTCCTGTTGTTGCTGATGTATAGAGAGAGACTCCAACAAAATGTATTGAACGTTTAGAATTTTACTGTGTATGAGGGTGATTGAAGACAGGTCGGTTGACCAAACATTTGTTAATAATGGATATGACCTAGGTACGTACAATTTGGCTGTTTTTTGCTTTCACTCCAGTTTCATATGACTTACTCGGTTCATTTCTACATTTAATCACCGTGACACATGTGTATTCCACTGCATAAAGAAGTCTGCTATTGTAACAGCAGAGTCAGTTAGTTAACTTTACTCATAATTATCATTATCATGTCGAGTAGCAAAGTATGTCACAGTTCTGAGTAGCAACCTCATTCCAGAGTTTTTATCATTATATTCAATCAGAAACAGGAAGAGGGGGAAGTTTATTATTATGCTTGAGTCAAAGAGAAAAGAGGAAAGACTTTTTATTAATGTATTTTGAGCATGATGTCGTGTTCCAGTTAGAATAAGATCAAACAAAATAGGCAAAAAGCCGACAATGGAAAGCTTTTATAATTTGAAAGGGAATTATTAAATAATAATATTGAGGTCAAGAAAAGTATTATATTTGAGTAGAAAAGTGTTCTTTTACATTTTCGTTCGTTTTTATGTGTATTAAACTTGTAAGCTTTAATTTAGTCAAAGTGTAGAATCATGTTACTTTGTAAAAAGAGGAAATGTGTGGAAACTTGTATATTTTGTATTACGTTGAGAACTCTGGAAAATGAGCAATGCAGGGAGAAAATTTGGTATAAAAATAACCTGCGACAAGGGAGTCGAGATCAGACGTTGAGAGGAACACCGAGAAACATCTAGCTTCACTACTGGAGTAGACTTTTTAGTCGTTGCGAAGACTCAGGCCGCCCGAGCTTAGCTCAGCGTCAGAGAATCAAAATCGCATTCGTCGTTGACGAAAGACACAGTTCGCACGAGTTAATTCTCAGCAACAGTGCTCTAAGCAAACAGTACTCAATACGAATAGAGAATATTCGGATACGTTTGCTAACCGAAACGACTTACGAAGTCTAATCCAGAAGCAGAGTATTGAGTAGAAGTGAAAGATCTCGAGTATCGGCAGAATAAATAGATAGTTGTGTGAGAGAAAGAAAGCTGAAATAAAAACTTTAGTTCCTGTTAGTACTCAATACGAATAGAGAATATTCGGATACGTTTGCTAACCAAAACGACTTACGAAGTCTAATCCAGGAGCAGAGTATTGAGTAGAAGTGAAAGATCTCGAGTATCGGCAGAGTAAATAGATAGTTGTGTGAGAGAAAGAAAGCTGAAATAAAAACTCTAGTTCCTGTAAAAACAACTCCGTCTGCATCACCCGCATTTGTATTTGTTCAGTTTTGATCCTCATTAAAATTGCACTAATCCATAAAAGAACTCGGAAGGGACCTTGATTCATGCAAGTTATTTCATAATACTTAAAGGAGGAGTGTTATCAAGGTTCAGGGTAGAATTCATACCACAGTTTGGAATGTAAGAAAAATGTCGCAACCGCTTCTGTTTTAAAAGTACACCAACGTATACATTCTGGGGACAAACCATACAGTTGCAAGTATTGCAATAAATGTTTCCGTTGCACATCATCGCTATTCCAGCATCAACTTATTCACAGTGATCAGAAACAACATAAATGTGACATTTGTGAAAAAGGATTTAGACAGCTTCGTCACAAAAGACGTCACATGGTAATTCACACTGGACATAAACCTTATGGATGCATCTTCTGTAATAAACAATTTTGCGAGAGAGGAAGCGTCGTGAAACATATTAGAGCGCATATAAATGAACAACCGTATTTCTGTCAGGAGTGTGACACAGAGTTCAAATGTAGATATAGTTTACGTACCCACATCTTCCGTATTCACAAAAACAAGAAACACACACTTTAATAAATACTTTAAAACCCGTTGCAAAATAATTCGCAAAGCTGCTACGAGTTGATGGGTAACTATTGTAGCGTAACCATAGTTGGAATTTACAATGTTTCTTGTGTTTTTTAATTAATACTGATAGAGCGGATAGTGTAATTGTTACACGCGGCAATTGGGTTCCAAATGATAGAATAATTTAAAAACTGGTAGGAAAATGTTAAATATATTAAATTATGCAATAATCAATTTACTATGTTTCAATTATTTAGAATTATAATATTAGTATTAGTTATTAGTAGCTGAGTTACTGATGAGTTAGTGTTATGAATAAGTCAGTTATATATGTTCCAGACACCGGGAATAGGCTCAAAATCAAATTAAAAATAGAATAATCGGAGCAGACTGGATCATGAATTGTGGCGGAAGTTGCAATGGTTACGCAGCGTAACTTACGCTCAATGTAATTATTAATTATGTGTACATTATGTTTTGGATTTGATTAATAAATTAAATTTGTGTAAATCTATGTTTAATTGTGCTTAGTTTTTCATCATGCAGTAGTTTGTCATTATTCTTTTCATTCCATTTATAAATGACTGTACTAATGATATTTTTGGGAAGACAGCGATTATACAGTAGTTTACAAATACTAGTTTATCTCCAAACTTAACTTGTCCGGTTAGATATTTCCGTTTACTGGATACTCATATTTGCTATAATATAAAGTAGAGTAACCCTGATTGAAGTGAAAATGTTGATTCGATTTAATTTTACTCAAAGCTAAAGCAGTTATAACAAAATCGGTTATAGCAGTTTTGTATCAAATCGAATAAGCTTTAAGGCGTAACAAAGAGGGAAGACTGAGAACTCTTCTTAACTTCGTGGCGGATCTATTTCTTTAGGTGACTCATGCAGCTTGCGTCAGAAGACTGCAAATTCCGACGCAGTTTTCTCCAATAAATTAGAGAACGGGCGGAAGGTCCTGGGCTATTCCTATGGCGTATAACAGTGGCATTTACACAGTGACTAAATTTTTTTTGAGTATGATAAAGGTAAAAGTGCGTTGGGCGTGTTTTCGTGATTCTCTACAAACGACATTTTTACTGGTAAAAACGTTACTACGTCGTATAAAGGGCTTCGTTTTGGACCAAATTGGTCCACAGCATGGCAACCAAGCTGAAAAAGTAATATACAGTAAGTAGTAAGTAATAACTTAGTACCTTAGTTCGCAGGTTTATTTTTAACACCTTATAGCATTATTGTGAAATATTACGGCAAACATGGTGGATAGTCCCCATAAAAGTTTGCTTTTAACGAAAAATGTTTTACATTTAAACAAAAGTTTCAAATATAAGAAAGTAGATGATTATCTGAAGAATTGTAAATCGGTAGATGCTTTGTTAGCATATTTATATTCTTTCCGCAATATTAATTTGGTTGTACATTGCCTCTTAATAAAGCTAATTTGCATAAAACTGAAAGCATACAATATTATGGGTAACTTCAAACAGTGGTTCACCTTTTCAAAGAAATAATTTTACAGGTATCTAATAAAAAACTATTAAAGTTTCTAAACATGAAGATAAATATTACAATGACTATGGTTCCAATACAGTCGGGGTTTTGACCTGGTGGATAAATAGTAATCATAATGCACATACAGATGGTTGTATAATAACATGGAAATTGCTTCATTGTTGTTTAGATACATACGAAACAACTAGATAAGTACATTTTTAAAATACTCTGAAGCTGAGTGTCCAAAACATTTTATTCATTTTTTATTACCCCCGACTCCAATGCTCCAAGTTCTCACGAATGTTACAGTTACAGCGCGACATACACAATATACCTCTTTACGGTTTATTTTCAGAAGGCAGAAATGTTTTACAAGGTAGCAAATCACACATCGAGAAACAATTTAGGATCTATTACTGCTTGTACATACTTATAAATAAATAGTTTTACTGTGAATTTTATTTTGACAGCGACAATAGTTTATTATTAATTTTGACTTATACCTTGCCTACGTTCAAACCATAGAAGTAAACTTTCACGGCTGAATACATACATTTCACCAGAAACGTATGTAGTATCCTGTGGTAGTTGTCATGAATGGATTGATGGCTTTCATGTTTGTACCACTACAAATTTCATAAAACGGTTCGTAATTAATGTTATGAGCACAATTAAATGTAATTATGTAAAATGGAATTACGTGTATTAGTAAAGCGAGAGAATTGTAGTTAAAAATTAAATTGCAAAATTATATTATAAAAGGTAAATGCTGAAGAGCGTTTTTGAGAGAAACCATTTTATCTGACAGTAGACTTACATACGTAGCTTCTTGTCTCGTTGAAATTGAATACAATATCCCAGTGTTTTTAAACGAAATCGATAAATTTGGGTTATTCTAAATTCAAAGCAAAATGAACAAGTTTGTTTTCATATTGTGGTTAGCACTCGCTAACACGTTCTTACTGGACTCAGGAATGGCTAATTCTGAAACGTTTGGTAGGTGAAGTTATAGGATGTTAATAGGTTTTTGTTATAAATTGTAATATGATAAATGAATTATATATATAGAAACCTGTAGAGGACCTCCGGATGGAGGAAACTGTTATGCATAAATACCTAGTAGGGCTTACAACATCAAAACAAAAAAGTGCGAAAAATTTATCTACGGTGGATGTGGCGGAAACCCAAATCGTTATGAATCTAAGGAGGACTGTGAGCGTGTCTGCCAAGGGGGCTGCTAGGATTAAGGCGTAAAAGCGGGGAAGGATTTTGTCACTGCGATTTAAAACCAAATACCATTGATTGAAAACTATTTAATTATATATTCAAACAATACTAAATATTATTCAACATATGCTTTCATGTTTATTTATGTTATACCAATTCTACTACAGCTACATTTGCTTAATTCTTACCTTTTTAAAATTTCATTAATATCTCATACAAAGTCCACGTGGCATATACATGTTCACGTAATAGGCTTTTGACTTTCGCAGGATAGTTCATTTTGGCGTCCCCACTTTACAAAAACTTACATCAAAAAATCCAATACATCAGTAACAAAAAACAATCCAACAACTTAAATAATAATCAATTATTGTATGTATAGTTTTCCCCTGAATAATGGTAGTTGCTTATCTGCTTAGAGAAAAAGTATATTTTTCTAAATCGGACAAGTAATGATTATGTCACAACTTTGGAAAATAATGTTTCTAGCATTGAATTAAACAATTTACTCACGTTGTAAAAAGCCCGGTTTAAATTAAATTACCGTATTTGATCATAAATATCAAATGTCTATTCTAATATGATTCTACAGTTAGTGAAAGCGAAGGGCGTGACGGCGTACAGATGTGCAATGATGGAATGCCATGTGACAAATATGGCAACAAAAGGGTTGTTCCTCTGTATGTTTTCTAATATGGCCCTCGAGGACTTCTTCCCTGGCAAATTGTTGATTACAGAACAGGCAAACATAAGGCTTATGTCCAGTGTGAATTATCATGTGATACTTTTTTGTAGCAAGATGTCTAAATCGTGTTCCACAAATGTCACATATATGTTGTTTCTGATCACTGTGAATGAGATGATGCTTGGATAGTGCTGATAGTTGCCGGAACCGTTTATTGCAATACTTACAACTGAATGGTTTTTCACCCGAATGTATGCGTCTGTGTGTTTTAAGAGAAGCGGAAGCCGAGAAATTTTTCTGACATTCTACACATTTGTAAGGCTTCTCTTTCGTATGCGTACGTATGTGTTCTCCAAGATTAAATGCGGAACCAAATTTCATCCCGCACAACTCGCACTTAAAATTCCTCTCTCCGGTATGGCAGCTCAGATGCACACGCAGTTCTGACTTTTCAAAGAAACGTTTCGAGCAATATTTGCAACTGTAATTTTTCTCTGCATTATGAACTCGTCGAACGTGCTGTATCATGTTCCCCTTCGTACGAAATTTTTTCTCACAATTGTCACAATGAAAATTTCGCTCGTTCAAATGCATTTTAATGTGACGGTTTAGCTGGCTTCTTTGTTTGAATGTAAGACCGCACTCTGTGCAGTTGAATGGTCGCTCAGTTGTATGAGTCCTCAAATGGTTCTCAATATGGGCAGGAAACGCACTGATTAACCGTTTGCAAAAAATGCAATCCCATGCGCTTATTTTCTTTTCCATTATTAGTAGTTCAAAACATTTTTATCGAGATGTAATCGTTGCAATTTTTGCTAAAATAAAACCAAAATATTTATATTGGTGAAATTGTTTAAATTTGTGTAATATTTGATTGTATATCTTATTATAATACTTTTAGCAGAACTAGAATTGCTCACTACCGTGTTATGGAAGTTGCAGGTCTAGCTGATGTATTCTGAAAAGCAGTGAGATGTTTACCGTTTCTGGAGAAATTAAAGAATTTCGATATATAATATTTTGATAGATCATAGATTTGGAAAAACTCCAAGTAGAGTGAAACTACCACGACCATACTAATTCAAATGAATGTTAGTCAGATAAGTTTCGTTGAGCCGATAGTCTGTATTACCTTTGTCTATTATGAGCCCTATTAATAAATTTCATACCTTCACGCCATCTGAAGAAACTTTGTCGAAATTGCTGCATGCTGCTCCGTGTATACATAAAGAATCCGTGAAGAAACTACACTCATTCATCCATCCAATTCCACCAATATTAAAATTTATATATAACAGTTGTGTCATAGCTAATATCAACTTCTTGCCATCTGTTTTAGTAGACTATTCAGTATAAGGATCGTCTCATTTTTATGTTCTGGTGTCCATTTTGAGCAATTCCAGTCACTTTGCCAGTTGCGAAACTGCATCACAAATAAATTACATTCGATTCATTTGTTGCCAATTTCTACAAAGGCTATCCTCGACAAAAACGGAGAACGTGTATGTACAACTGAATTATTTATCACAAAAAAATATTTGATTTTTTCTTTTCAAATTTTAGTTGCAACTTGAATTAACCAACCATAACGAAATAGCTACGGATTAGTAATTCAAGGTTTATAATTGTATGTGTTTTAATTTGGATTGAAATTCAATTAGAAGCAAGAATGAACAACGTGCAGCAAGAACCTGGAAATCCGATTCCCGAAGACAACGACAGACAGGTGTCAGAAGAAAATAAGATACAGCAGCTTAGGAACAAAATCGAAATGCTGGAACGCGATTTGCAGTTCTACAAGAAGTCACAGCATGAATGGAAAACGGTTGCTGAGAAGACGTTCGTGGAAACTGAACTTGCTCTGATGGAGAAAAAAGAGATGCAAGCAATTATTGAAGAGCAGAAGATGAAAATGGACGGTCTCAAAAAATCTTTGAAAAAGTCCTAAACATCCTTAGAGTGAATTTTAAATAATGATTGAATTTTACTAATTTCTTTCGAATATCATGGATTGGTCACATAAAAATTATTGTTGTTACAGTTAATATTTTGTTTAAATATTGGTTTCGTATTTTGAATTGCATCTTTGAGAAATAAAGTAGTCTAAAATGTCAATGAGTTTGGTTTCCTTCTAAACGTGAGCCAGATAAATTACCGTTACTAGTGTTCTAGCCATAGTTACACATAATACGCATTGGATTTATGGCTTATGCTATGCTAAGCCGTATTATCCAAGACAGTTTATACGAGCCGCTTGAAAACCCTTCTGTACCACTTAAATTGTTTTTGATATATGCGACTTAAAATTGTTGAGACTCAATCGTTTTATAAAACAAGTACGCAGATTGCCAGTTGCAAACAACTAGATATAAGAAGGTTTCAATTGTTTTAACAAAAACATTTGTTTTCTGAATTTCCATTAATTATTATTAAAATATTTTCGCTGTCTCCAAGTTTCATTTCATACTGACAATATCACTAAAGTGGTTTGTGGTTTAGATATTACCGTACACATTTATTGGAGGAAAATCAAAGGAGAATTGGAAGTTCTCATGCAAAGAAAAGGATGTTGGCGAGTTATACATATGAATATTTGTAGTACTGCAATAAATTATATTAGAGTGTTGAAAGTGGCACGTCAAAATTGAACCCGGATGTGGAAGATTGTCCCGCAAGTAAACCAAATGCATTTGCAGTGACATATGTAATAAATGTGTTCATTGCACACTTTTCATCGCGATTTTTTAAAAAAGCTTGTGGGACTCACATATAAAAATAGTGTAATTCTTCTTTCCTCACTCAAGCAAACATTTCTGAATCCAAATGTACTTGCTGCAAACACGTAGTTCAAATGTATGTAGTATGTATCAAGGAGTTGACTTCTTTGACATCTATCGGCCACGCGCAAACTTATTTTTACTATTAGTTTCAGCAGATTTGCTAAATTGTATCAGCTGCGTGGTACATATACGTGGTACTATCGTAAGATGTATCCTCTTCATGTTATGTGGTCCACCGCACAAACCAAAATAGGTTGATAGTGTATTGTAGTAGTATTTTACTACTTGAAATACACAGTCACAATTTTGTTTATTAAGTCGAATTCTCTACACTACAGGATATTTCCATCAACAGAATATATTCATAGCAAATATATTTTATTTAGAAAAGTATAATTTAAAACTTTTAATCTGAAACAATCGGTTTTTGGTAAAATCTCTGTGACATCAATATCAATATAATTCTAAAGGTAAATTATTCACTGCAATTTGATTTGATTGAATTCAAATGAAGGTTCAGTTTTGAGTTTTTGAATAATATTTCATTGCGATTTAATTTTTGATTTCAGATGGCCGAAGGAGGTGATCCGGTGCCTCCTGTCCATCAGAATGACAATCTCGGTCTAGGGGATAGAGACACCATTAACAGGATAATCGAGATTGTGGCCGAGGAAACCGCACGCGAATTTGAGGGGATTGGAATGTTTATTGGCCATGATATTCCTGGGATGCAAATGCTGAAGAGTGCTTTAGAAGAAGCACAGATGCGCTACCAAATGGAAAAAATGAGAAGGGGACAATGGGAAGATTTGGCGGAGAGCAGGGCAGAGGAGATCAAAACTTTGGAGCAGGGTCGACTTGCTTTGGAAACACAGTTGGAAGAGAAGGAAAAGGAAAACATAGAGCTGAAGAAAATGTTGGAGACTTTGCGCCAGGAGTCTGGAAAGTGAAAAAGCAATATTGTGCATTCATCACGCTAAATTGATTGTTATTGTTTGCAAAAGCAGGAAATGATTATTTGAAAACAATCTTTTGTTCCAATAAACTGCACCTTCTTATACAGTGGGTTTTTAAAATTTGACTTAAACAACTGTCAAACTGTGGACATTTTATTACTATTCCGGTATCTTCTGGTCGATTAGGTTTGGGTCTAAAAACAACTGCATTTCTACCATACATTCAATTTAAGCTGAGCTGCATTTTTTCCAGGCTGAATGTGTATATTTTCATGAATAATTATTGCAGTACAATTATTCTGCTTTATCGTCGCTTCATACCTTTATTATTCAGTAGTTAAAACTCTAGCAGCATTTCAGCAAATAAAAATTTAGATAAAATAGCTAGTCAAACTGATACAGTGTTTTACTAGCAAAAATTAATACTCTCACCTAATGGTTAATGGAAGCCGGTAAAATTCTAAATAAGAGGGCAATTGCAAGAGAACAATGAGCAATTTACCTTGAAAAATTATTGTAGTTTGATGAATGGAAGTTTCGCTTGGGCTTGAATCATAATTTATTTTTGTTTTTGTAACTGAGACAAAATTGAAGTTGGAAGTAATTGTACCATAAATAAGAATTTGGACATAACGGTTTTACTTTTACTTTTAAAATCCACAGTTTTTAATTTACCACATTGAACTAATAAAACATGCCAGGCACAAGCGGTAGTGACACAGACTCTGTTTTCGGCGACCTTGATTGCGGAGACACTGACGAGATGGCAAATACCGCGATAATTAGGAACTTCGACGCCCTCGAATTTTGTATTCGACAGGGTGATAGATCATCTCAAGAATCTGAAATTCCTTCAAGTAGCGGTAGTGTCGAAGTTGACGTTTCATCACGAGGTCGGAAACGTGCGGTGAGGAAGTCTGGATCATCATCTGGGAACGAGCTCAAAAGGCTGCGGTTTGAAGAAAGAGAACGGGAATTGTGGAACCGGGTGAAAGAACTGGAAACTGACATTGTTGAGATACGCACGAAAATCAGGGACCAAAAATACAAGTGTGATAAACTGGAAAACCGGCTGGACGTCGAGGAGGAAAAAACCGAGAGGCTGCAGAAGGAAATCAAAATTGTGAAAGAGTCCAAGAAATCCAGTGCCACAAATCAGCCAGAGAAACCTAATTCAGCAATGGACTAACATTAAAAAATTGATTCCAAAATTACTAAAAAATAGTTTTTCCCTTCGTTTCTCCTTTCACGTTTTAGTGTTCAATTTATCTATTATTGTATGATCAGATTACATATAATGGTAATACACATAATTATAATTGAACATTTTGAAAATACAATGGCTTTGTAAACAATTAACGCTACAACTGAAATTCATATTAAATAAACTTCTTTACAGTATTGCATTGTGGAGAATGTTGGACTTAATTGTTGTAAATTTCAGCAGTTTGATCAAATCTGCGTATGTTAATACCTATAATTGGTAGGAATTTCTGATATAAAATAGGGGTATTTGTCCCGGAGCCAGACGTAGTTTGGAGTCAATTACCTTCATTTCGTGTAGCAATGGGTTATTTTATTTCGTACAAACAAGCACATAATGTACAAGATCTGCGTTTATTTTGGATGTAGTCTTGATGCAGTTTCATGTCTTTTGGCTTTATTACATATTAGAAAATGTGATTCCTCGAAACATTCCTAATCATTTCCATCCATAAGTAATATTATTAAAACCTTCATCTGTATGGATTTTCCAATTGTTAGCAAAACATTTATGTTGGTATAGTGTAGCAATTGGCATTTCCAATGCAATCATTATTTGGCATAAAAACTGCATAATGGCATTATTGTCCACTCAAAATCAGACGAATATTGTTACAATTGTACATTTTTACAAATTTATAAGAGAAGTTGTTTCCTTCCAATAGCACATTCAACAACTGCAAATCTTTCGTTTCGTTTCCTTCCACTTTGCTGTTCACTAGTAGAAATCATGAATATTTTTATCGTATTTTTGACAATCCTCGTGTTTGTTGCGATTTGGATTCCACATAGGTAAATTTTGAAATCGTACTAAATTTAAATCATAGACTATAGGTAATATGTATTAGAGTTGATAATAATTGAAATTTTTGCAAATTTCTAGTGAGGAATGTAACGTGGGTTTAGGAAACAAGGGTGTTGGAAACGTGGGATTTGGAAACATCGGAGTTTTGAATCGTAAGTAAATATAGAAAATACGATTGATGTTGTTGCTTGATTGGACAAGTTGAAATTTGGTTTTTGCTTATTAAAACCATGAAATGGTGACAATGTCGAACTTCATTCTCAGGTGGAATCCGAAATAAGGGACTAATGAACAGAGGAAGAAGAAACTTCGGGGCACTGAACAGTGGACGACACAACATTGGTTTCCTGAATCGTCGCAGTTCTAACACGATTGGGTTCGGTAAGCGTGTTTAATTATTTCGCTTACAATAATTATTTATTAAAACAATATATTTGGTTCTTATAACCTATTTTTTGTAATCAACAGCAAACTTTCTTGCCCGTCGGAGGATTGGCGCATTTAATATTTTCACTGTTCGGAACCCTAAACCTGGATAAATGTTGAGGAAGGAATCTCTTTATTCATTACCTAAAATCATGTCCAATATTTTATTAATTTTGCTTTTTGTGTGTACTGAATTCTTTTAAAAATAAATTGTGCCTAATCACATTCAAAACACATTATCAAATTTCTATTGGAACAAGCTAATTATTAATAGCCCAGATGTTCGTAATCTAAGCATCATTTACATATTATCTAACATAAATAAAATTTTTAAAGATACAAATCATTGTACTATTTCTAAGACATCGTGTTCTATAAAACTTAATTGCAATCTGGTAATAACTATATACTGATTACTTTGTTTGATTGAAGCATATAAAACTGTTTTTGACATTTTTAATTATTGACATTATTTCATGGTTATGAGACAATTATAATTTGTGTGGATGAATTTTACAAAACTCCTGAAAACATTTCAATCATTGTCGAGAAGTAAATACTATATAATGCTCGGCTTAACTTTCTACAAATTATACACATGTACCAAAAACTAAAATCATAAATCACGTCATGGTTATTTTTGCTTTGCGATAACAACCCGATTACATTTTTTATTCGCTTGCATACGTAAACCCAATGCGTTTTAAAGGCATGTGTATTTACTTGATTGATTTAGGTGTGCAATTTTGTATGTAGAAAAGTTCATCGCAATTTTTTTAATGATTCTGTACCCAAATTGAAAAGTCAATTGATAAAAATTTTATATATCTTGCAAACAGAAACACGTGGATTTCATATTCGCAGAGTTAACAAGTTTCATTTCATGGCTTGCCATGATGTAAATGACTGGAATTTCCGACGAAGTTTTGCTCATTTATGTAATAATTTCAATTTCCGCTGGCAATATTACAAAGCTATGAAAATTGCCAAAATTAAATCCATGACGAGTGTGTGAAATAAATGAATGAAAAGCAGTATAAACCTAAAGGATTTTTTTATTTCAGCCTTAGTTCTGATTAAATATTTAGCTCTATAGCACGAGTGACTTATCTAGGTACAAGGAACTGAAAAAAGTGAACTTTGTGTAAACTTCGAAAGCCACAATGAAGTTGTCAACGGATTTAGTGATATTTTTATTCTCGCTGTTGTTATTGCTGTTTCTTCCTATCAGGTAAAAACTAGACGAACATTTATCTCATACTGAGCAAATCCTGAAACTGCAACCTTTTCTAACCACAATTACTTTTTATTTCATTACAGTGAACAATGTAACATTGGATTTGGAAATGTTGGAGTTGGTAACATTGGATTATTCAATCGTAAGTAACATTTTGTCCATTTGTACTGTAACAGTCGTTGCCGTTATAAAATTTGTTTAGATCTGAATTAAATTAAATATAAAAAATATTTTAAGGTGGCGTTCTAAATAGAGGCTATAGGAACACAGGCTACAAAAATTATGGACTCCGTAATACTGGGGCGAATAATGTCGGCTATTTAAACCGTCTTAGTTACAATACCATCGGATTTGGTTGGTCACAAAATAATTTGATGAAAATAAAAATTACAACTAATCTAAGTTATACAATAGCCATGCTAAAACTTTGTTTAAAACATTTCACAGCAAATTTTCTAGCGAACAGGAGAGTCGGTGCTTTTGACATTTTCACACAGTACAATCCATCGCCAGCGTAAATTTTCTGCCTTCATTAAACCATATCGTTTTCAGTGATATTTAAAAGTTTATTACCTATAAATGTTCACATGACTTATTTACATTATATGGCTAAACGTATGTATCTAAAATAAAATATATTTTTGTAAGAAAATCTAAATTTCATGCTCATGATTACGTATCTTGCAATACAGAATAGCGTAGCTCGATGACCTTGATTACTACAGCGTTTGCTTCATCTCATCATAGTCTTAAACGTTTATTAGAGTCTTTTGCATAAATCTGCTATAGGCAACTTTATATGTATATTGGATATTTATGTACATATGCATGTAGGTAATGAGTTATAATGTTGTTGTTTAATGAACTCGGTATTCCCACGGCGTATCAACTTATAATAATATTACATTCTCATCTAGCAACAAAGCGGCTCTATTTCTGCATAAATGATGCTGCGCTTATAAAGCACAAATGCCACATATATAAATTCATGTCTACACTTATTATTCTCATATTATATTTAACAATACATGATTTGAAGTAATTAACAAAATATAAAAAATATGTATCATATCAAACAATATTTCAATATCCTACTCTTGCCTGAAGTGAGTAAGATGAACACATTTATTTTTAGATGAGTCGACGTACCTAAGAAAATTCAATTAACAGGCGTAATAAAACAGGTAACAAATTGTTTAACGCAGTGACTAGGGAAATTGTACCGAGTTATAAACCACACATGTTTATATTTAGCAACTAACAAGTTCCTATCTAAGGAGAAATCTTAAAAAAGTCAAAATTAAAATCTGGTTTTCCTACATCTCCATTTTCATCTTCAAGCTGTTACTCAATTTTGTTGCTGACACATCTTTTGCTGTATTTTATAGTTTGGCTAAACAAGGAATATTTTATCTTATTTCATTTTTATATTTGCCGACTTTGGTTTTTAGGTAATAGTAGCTAAGCTGTAGCAGGAAATTTATTCAGGTTGTAAAAATGTTGTTAAAAATGACGTAATCCAGTTTCTCAGACAAGGTTTTTTTACTTATCTACATAGGTTAACTAAAGTCAGTAACAATATAACTAATTCCATGAATCAGAGGAAATACAACAAAATCCACATACATATGTATTGTAACAGTTGTAACTCTTATTGCAATTTCAGGATGCGATGAATAAAAATATTATTGAATGACTCAGGCTTTATTCCGATGAACTGCTTAATTTTACATCTGGAAAATTTCCAGTTGGCTTGATTTTTGTTTACTTGTTTGAAGAAAACTTTCGATCATGATCATGAGACCCAAACCAGTCCAGTCTTAGTCGCCACTGACTCCACTTCAGCTTCACTCAATAAGAGCTAAGTGGTGGCTTAAAACAAAAAAGTTCAAATTTTCCAATTTGAAGCTGTAAACATGAAGCTGAAAATTATTCTTTTCTTAACATGTTTCTTCCACACTGTAATTTTTTCCGGTGCTGGAAAACATTCTGTGACCCGCCGGCCAAAACAATATGGGTGGCCCAGTTATCGTGAGAGTGATGGTGACAGTAGCAGTGAGAGTGTGGAGGATGACTTTAGCCGAGAGACACCAAAATTCTCATGGCACCCAAATCCAACCAGACCAGGTCGCACAAGACCTACCACACGTCCTCCACCCACTCGAAACTCCACAGCCCAAATGATCGAGCTCATCGTCCAATTCACACAGTTACCAGCCTCCCAATCGCCCGACGGAGTGTCGAAAGAAATCATAACGATAAATGGCGAATTTCTGGGTCCCACCCTAAGGGCAAAGCTCTACGACACCGTACGTATACGCCTCCACAATCGACTCCAAGACAGCAATGGCACCAGACACGCCACATCCATGCATTTTCACGGCATCGAGATGAAGCTGGAGCCCTGGATGGACGGGCCAGAGAGAGTCACACAATGCCCCATTCCTTACGGCCAATACATGGACTATGAATTCACCCTGCATCAGAGTGGTACCTACTGGTACCATTCGCATCACAAGTGGCAAATCGTAGACGGATATTGGGGTCTGCTCATAGTCGACAACCGACAGGACGACCAACAGCAATACACAAGGGGGACGTTGAATGACGTCCATCCGTACGACGATGAACTTCACATTTCCCTCACAGACTGGCACTGGAACACCGGAGGTCAACTGAACGAGGTCATTACCATGAACAACGACTCTGTTTCGCCAAACGCCAACTCGGCCCTCATAAACGGCCGAGGTTCAGCCAACTGCACCAACGCCACCCTCAGCGGCTTCATGTGCGACGAGAGAATCTCTAACGGTGCCATAGTCTTCAACGTCTTCAAAGGTCTCACCTACAGACTTAGGCTACTCAACCCCGGCGCCCGTGGCAGCTTCAACTTTTCCATTGACGGACACAAAATGAGGGTCATTGAGGTGGACGGCGTTGATACGACCCTTGGAAGGCCCGTGGATGTCGTGACCCTGTGGCCAGCTCAGAGATACTCGGTGCTAGTGACGATGAACTCATCATCGAGGAATGATAATTTTTGGATTCGGGGTGACATGGTCATAGATGGGAATCTTGTGGAAAATGCGAGAGTCACTGCAGTGCTTCATTATCTGAGTCAAAGTTCGCCACCTCCCGGAGGCTGCGGACTATCATCCGCCATGGGACCCGGTGAACTCAAGCATTTTATTAGAAGGCTGAGAAGTCAAATGAAAAAGAGTGTCGGTGGGGGCAGGCAGGGTCGACCTTGCGAAATGAAGATGCCGTGGGAGGACGAGTTCATAATTGGAAATTCTACAGGAAAGCAAGGGGGTTCAAGAGGTCAAGGTGTCAAAATTCTTTCCTCTCAGGACAAGGGTGAGACTTACGTTGTAGACAGAAGATGTTTAAATGAAACAGTGGCCTCGAGAAGAACCCAAAATCCGGTAATCCTGGACCAGGAGTGGTGTGACCCCGTTCTTGTCAACGAGGATGGTTCACATTCGGTTGAGACGGCACCACAAAATATTTCCCAGTTTATCACCTTGAATGCCACGATTCCCGGAAACAATTGGTTAATGAACGGAGAAACCTATACGGTCGAACAGGAACCCTTGCCCCTCCCAGCAATATTTCAGGTCATGGAGGGTCGCCGAGTTTCTCCGAATTTTAGACCTCATTATGTACAGCTGGGCCAGGCTGTGCAGATTGTAATTAACAACCAGAATCCAGCCGCACACCCCTACCATCTTCATGGCCACACTTATTACGTAATTGGCACGGGTAGGGAAGGCGATGGACCTTTTAATTCGTCAAATCCGGAGCATATGCAGAGGCTAAGGGGTCCTGCCCTGAGAAGAGACACGACGCACACTCACCCTAATTCCTGGACCGTTGTGAGAATTAATACAAATAATCCAGGGGTTTGGATACTTCATTGTCATAGTAAGTGGAATACAAATAAAATTGCGCATGTTGGAAAAAAATCTTAATTTTCCTTCTCTTAAAACATATTTTTATTTCATCTGAATTTTAGTTCATTGGCATTTTGAGCGGGGACTCGCAGCTGTGTTTGTGGAGGGTGAGGAAGCTCAAAGGGAGAGATACAGGATTCCGGATGAGTCTAGGAGGGTGTGCGCCATGACTGGAGTGAATATTCGGAGACCCTAGTTAAAATTGTTATATTAATGTTGGTCAAAATGAAAAGTTGATTGAAGCTGGATTAAACCAAAATAAGGCCACCAACCATTTTTCAGGCAGAAATAATAGGTACATATATTAAGTACAAAGAATAAAATAATTCGCAAGCTTTATACAATTTAGTTTTTGGCACATTGTCAGAATAAAATTATAATTCAGAGTCCCATTGATGTATTGTTGGACTCCATAACCAAGTTCACACCCATTATTGTTAGACAGTAGTTGAGTTTGATCCCGGTTTTGACGAAGGATGCACTGATATTTGGAAAGTCTCGAAAAAGCCCTGGTCATTTTAATCTTCAAAATAAATATATACAAAATAAAATGACATAATTTAGAGCAACGTCAATTTAAATTCACATTTTTGGTACGAATAAACAAATTTATAAACTAACTCATGAAATTTAACAGCTTTGTGACATTTTCCCTGTTCAGGCTGCCAAGCAATTTATAGTGAACGGTGACGTTTTCCATCAATTGTAAGTCTATATTAAAAACAAATATTTTTTTCTCAACAAACTTCACGACAGTATTATATTTTTTAATCAGTAGCAAATTGAAAAGTTTTGTTACCTGATGAAGCTACCGCTAATATCAATAAAGTTGTTATGGTGACAGCAGCGGCAGCAATAAACATTACTGCTGATCTGGAAACCTTTTTCATTTCTTCGGTGGCTTCAGCTCCGGATTCTATTTTCAATACCGAAACGTTAGCGGTGAACATGATGACGACGACGAATATTGATTTTGAAATTACAGACTAAACTGCTGTCTAATATTTTCCCGTTCTCAATTTAGCGCCTCTAACAAGTCTTTTTATACAAATCTCGCAGCATCCCGATGTCGGCATTAATTCTTTTTAAGTCAACTTCAATAGGTATTAAAACAAGAATAAATCTGAATAAATATTCATATCTATGTATTATTTTATGTACAAACCTATTCATAATTTTGTCAAGCTCGTGACACCGCCAAACAGTCAGTTTTGTTACGTGGGCGTATTCGTCATGACTATTAAAAATAGGCAAATAACGACACCAACCACAATAAAGCATAACAAAATAAACACCATAAAATTCATCTTTTTTATATACATTAAAGCAAACCTGTTTGCGGTAAGTTGAACGTGACATCAGACAATTTGATTTTATTTTTGTCAACAATGCATGAATCATTAAGTAATTACGTAAGCAATCAATTAATATGCTATACAATATTAAATTCCATTTGGTATCAAAACATTGGCCGACTGAAGGGTGAGCGGTCGTCAAATGTAAAATGACGGTATTTGGTACCTGTGCTATTTATATAATATTTATTTATGTATATTTATAGCTCAACCGATAACTAATCGTTTCAGAATGAAATAATATGAAAAACGAACAAGTTTAAATCCTCAACGTAATATTTATTTAATACTTACTAAATGTTTATAGGTGGGATTCATTTGAATTAGATGAGTTTGTTGTTGTTGAAAATGTAAAAAAGACGTGTGGATATCGGGTTGGATATTATAAAGGCATGTTATTTGTAGACTTTCATCAATTAAATATAAATAACGATTGACAGATTTTGAATTTCGAATTATGATTAAGGATTAATAGTTTGTACAATTAAACCAATGAATCATAGCTCTGAAAATTCGCGATTAATGACTAATTAGCGTTTTCAAAAATTGTAATGTTCAATTACAAAAAACGTTATGCATTTTCTTACTAATAAAACAGGCAACACTAAGATTTTTAAACAAAAATGACTTGACCAAACAAAAAGGAATAAGAAAGATTTATTTCGGGTTTATATAATGCATTATGAAAACCGTACTGTCTGCACAAAAATACAATAATTTTTTTACTTGTATGTATAGAAAATTATTTATAAAATTGGTAAAATAATCTATTTTAACATCTGATTTGTAATCGATGGCTAACACTATGGCAATATTCTAAGAACAGAGTTATTCATTTTGTGAATTCCAATGTGCTTAGATTCAATGTAGATGGGATCTGTGAATTTGTAAATTTGAAGCGTGAGCGAATGTGAAGCTTTTGCCTAATGCAGATGAGACTTGTGACGTCGTAAAGATGACGGATTAGCAAATTCACCTTCACATTTGTCGCACTCATAAGGACGTTCCCTTGTGTGGGTGACAATATGACATTCAAGATCATACTTGCGGCTAAATCCTTTTCCGCAAAATATACATGCATTGGATATATGCTTCCTGTGGGTCAACAAATGGTATCTCAAGCCGCTTTTTAATTTGAACTTTTTACCACAATCTCCACATTTGTGTGGAAATTTTAGATGATGCGCAGGTAAATGTAATTTCCAACTTTGCTTTGATTTGTATTGATTTCCACAAACTTCGCATACGTATGGCTTCTCATTTGTATGAGTTTTCAAATGTCTTTTTAGTGTTCTAGATTCACGGAAACGTTGCTGGCACAGTTTGCATTTGAACGGTTTCTCGCCTGTGTGTGACCGTATGTGAGCTTCTAAATGTTCCTTTCGCCTGAACATTTTCCCACACAACTCACACTTAAAATCCCGTTCTCCAGTATGGATTTTTATGTGGCGTTTTATTTGAGAACTGCAAAAGAATGTCATTTTACAGTGTGGACATTTCTTTGTTTTTTTCTTCAGATGAACAATTCTTATATGCCTGGTAAGGCTGCCTTTGGTGCAAAATATTGACGTACATTGTTCACACTGGAAATTTCGTTCTCTTCTGTGTTCATGTGTACTATTATGATTTTTCAAGTTCCCCTTCGTGTGAAAGTGTACACCGCAAATTTTGCACTCAAATGGCCGTTCGTTAATGTGACCCCTTATGTGGGCTTCTACTATTGACGGTGTTGAGATAACGGATTTTCCGCAAAAGACGCAGTCAACTGTTTTGTATCGTGCCATTCTTTAATTCTCTCTTGTTGAAAAATAGTTTGTTATTAATTTTTATTAGTCACTGCTTATTGTTTGTTTGTATCAAAACGAAAATTTATTTTGTTCTTCTAAAATGCAAAGTGAGCAGTTTGATGTGAATAACGAAGTGTGCACAAGGTGCAGGTATTTGTGTATTGTAAGTTGAGTAAGAGCAAGACTTGTAAACAGCAGATGTTGTGATTACCACTTTAGCTGCTTGAATATTATGTATTTGCCCGTCTCATACTTACTCTAAAAACCAATATTGTATTGACTTAAATAAAAAATATTTTGAAGTACCTATGAACCATGAACCATATATTATTCCCAGCATGAACCATGTTTGTAACCAAACTGAACGAATTGTTTACGTGTGTCAAATATTCACAACGCATCACAATAATGCATTGGTGTTTTATTATGTTTAAGGATTGGATTTTTTCAAAGCGGATTGGATTTAAGAGGATTGTGTAAATAAAATATTGTTTTGTGTTGCAATTCAGGTGTACATATATTGAGAAAGAAAGAAGAAATTCATGGGTTTATCCATCTACTTTCAATTGAGAGTTTCTACTTTACAACAAGAGATTAGTTTCCATCACAAACGAGATTTTTTTATTTTGAATATTTATTCA
The DNA here is from genome assembly GCA_021029165.1 of Cyphoderus albinus. Classification (NCBI taxonomy): domain Eukaryota; kingdom Metazoa; phylum Arthropoda; class Collembola; order Entomobryomorpha; family Paronellidae; genus Cyphoderus; species Cyphoderus albinus. The sequence goes on along the minus strand of VYYJ01001405.1, from coordinate 2,521 downwards.
GAATTCTTTGTCATTTAAAGGAAGATGCTGCACCAGTGCATTATAGTTTATAGCTATACTACAATAACGTTTGCGAGATGAAATTACTTTAATTCCAGCTGTATATTTTTGCTTGTCGAATATGTTTGTAGATTGGGCCAAATGAATTTTTTAACAACACTAGAACTCTCTCTCATTTTAAAATATTCCAAAATGATTGTAGTAGTAAATTGCATGGAGCGAGCACCACTTCGCCTTAGCTTTAAATATACAAATTGTAATTGGATTCGACAACAATTTATCATTAAGCCCTGAATCCAAATTCAATCAGAAACACAATAGGAATTCAAATATTCATTATTATTTTATTTAAATCAACAAATTATTTTTTAATGCGAAAGCAATAATTATGCCTTAGGCAATTATTTTAGGTAAGAATTGTAACATAATTTTTAACTTTAACTTCATAATTTTCTATCTATCGTCAAAGAGCTTTAATTTTAATAGAAGTATTTACATATTATTTCACGCTATGAATTGCTAGTAACATATTTCAAACATTACTGAAAAATTTCATGCCATGAAACCTTCAAGCATGGCTACTGAAGAAAGTGCAACGTTTGGTTTCCGCATCACTCTTAATCTTAATTCACTTTCTTCCGCTAATTGCGTTATAGTGCTGATTATAAAAAGTACCTCAAACTTACTTCTAGATTTGTTCATACACGTTTTTTTCCATTCTGTTGTATTTATGCCAAATTTCTTTTACATTACATTTTAATAATAAAATGCATTATGCTTATAGTAGGCACAAAAATTGTATTCAGCATTATATTTACTAAAACATCAAAGACAAAATTTGTTCAAGGACAAGACAAAATATTTTTAATATATGCAGACTACATACAAACTGCATACATATGTACCCACTTATTTCACTTCCTCTAATATGAAAGAAATCTTGTTTAACATCAAGTGTTGCAATCCAAATTCAACTCTCATTTAAACTGACATTTTTAAGCTGAGTCCACCATAACAGGAATGGTATTTTATGTATTATAACAAGAAAAATGCATTTTATCCCAGCACAAACAAAAAGGAGTTTGTAAATATGAAATATAGTATGAATATCTATTCAAAGGTGGTTACGCGTGTGTATATAAAAGTGTTTTTAAGAACCAAAATGTGTTATTTTATTATACACAAAAGTTAACGAAATGCAAATTCTACCTATACTGCATATAATATAACCAAAAGCCAAGCTTCTACTACTGACGACGCAAATTGCTGCTGGAATCTTGGAATGGATACATTAGTTGTATTATACAACTTTTAAGAGTGAAATATATTCCATACATACATGAAAAATATATTGTACGCAAAAAATAACAAACATTTTACATGTTTCATCGCACACACAAAATAACCCTATCATACAAGCAACCACATTACACTGGTGTTGTATTAAGCCTTGGATTTTGGTACAGCGGATAAGACATTGGATTTAAAAGGTTCTGTTTAAAATAATGTTTTTACAAGTAGTGCCATTAAGCACAGTTGAGCAAGGTAGTATATACATACATACGGCATTGCTGTAGAAACCTTGGACAGTGGCTTTCTACTCTACCAAAAAGGAGTTTGTAAAAGTACATTTCTCAAGTGGAAGAGTGAATTGTTGTCCATCGGAAACAAAAGTAAATTGGCATCGTAATAAGGCATTTGAGTTTAAGAAACAGCCACAGCAGAAGGAAAATACTTACAAGCATACAAGCAGAAATTCGAATTTTTTTGTCATTTTTCAAGTGCAGACGAGAGTTTGAGCAAATTCGTAAAAAAACTGATTTACGTAGGTGGAAACTTTACAATGGAAACCTTTAAAAAAGGAACCGAAGGTTTGACTGGACAAAATAATTGTCTATTTTGTACCAAAAAGTTTCGCAGTAGCAGCAGTTTAAACAACCATCTTCTTCTTCACATTCTTGATAATCCCGTAATTTGCTACACATGCGGAAAGGAATTTCGAGACAAATGGGGACTTAAAAGGCATTCTTTGGTTCATACAACTGAGAAAACGTTTCACTGTGAATTGTGCACGAAATTTTTTAAAAGCAAGGATAGGTTATTTTGTCATATTTCGCCGAGGTTAGACATTTACGGACACATTTCCGTAAGGCGCATGAGAAGCCTCGTCCCCATAAATGTGACCATTGTAAGAAATCTTTCTTTACCAAGACGAATCTGGAGCGACATCGTGAAATTCATGTACAAGATCGACCTCGAAACTACCATTGTAGTAAATGCAACAAATCGTTCTACGATAGGATGGGATTGGATTCACACTTTCGAGTTCACACAAACCGTAGACGACCTTTCGACTGTGGCATTTGTAAAAAGCAATTTGTTACTTCGTACGAATTGAAATGTCGGTAATTCTTCACCCTTCAGGTTTCGTCGATGCTATCCCTTAATATTTCTTTAAGGGATAGCATCCAACGCTATCCCTTAACAAAAAATTAAGGGATAGTATCTTAAGGGATAGCAT
>VYYJ01001404.1:0-31283 GCA_021029165.1 Cyphoderus albinus | reverse complement strand
CACTCCCAAAAATTTAAAAATTTACCACACCACTCCACCCACCACACAATCTTCTATTTCGGGTACAACACCACTCACCCCCACCCACACTTTGACCACAATTGGTGTGTGTGGTTGCAGCACTGATCAACACATCAACTTGATGCAGTCAGTACAGTAGTCAGTACTTCTTATAAGAAGTTCTTCACCGAAGTATTGCATGCACATGGAGCAAAATTTTAGGAGGCAAAAGAAGTGGCGGCTTCTGCATACTGCTGTCTTAAATGTATAGGTAGGTTATTGTATTGTGAGAGTGACAGTGTGTGTGTGAAAATGATACTGTGCTGCTGGAACGGGAGCCGCTGCCATTCGTTTAAAATTGAAACAAACGATCAACAGGCGGTTCGAAGTTTTCACAGTCAGAGATATTATTACCGTTGCCTTAAATGCCTTGCATAATTCTTTCATTTCACTCTCACTCACTCAGCCACTCCATTCGTTGCGTTATTCTCAGTTTCTCAGTCAGTCAGCTTCTTCAAGACTTGAAGTGAGTTTCAGAAGTAAAGGCCCTTCGGTTGAGAATTAATCATGAATACAACAGTTAACTTCTGTGATAAGATAGATCCGTTACACTTACTTAAATATACACTGTCATAGTAAAATGAGGTACTAAAAATTAAATTAGAGCACGCAACATTTTGCAGTTTTTTATTGTGACAAACTCTGTCTGGACTCGACATGGAAAATTGTGAAATAGCAATTTAAAAAGTGCATCCGCTATTTATTATCTTTTAAACATTTTAAGTTAAAAGTATAGTATAATCAAAAACAAGTTTGACCTTTGACCTGTACATAAACATGAGTAATAGCAACAGCTTCAGCGATAACTCATTAGCTTCTTCGGCGAAACTTGTCAATCACAGTGGAAGTGGAAATAAAAACGGAAAAAATGTTCATAAATTAAAGAGAAGCAGCGTTAATCTTAAATCCAATAATGTTTTCGTGACAAACAAGTCTGATGCAGGCTCTGGCTCAGATCAATCGGAGGGGGAAGAAGAAATGGGCCAAACTCGGAAATTCTGCCAATGCCAATAGTGATTCGTCCTCATCTTCGTCTGGGTCTGACTATTTTGTACCTGTCGTCCACAAAGTCCGCAGAAAAAAGAAGATAAAGAGAGAACCGTCAGACTCAACATCGATTCACAGTAAAACTACTCTTCCTCCATCGCCAATACCATCATCAATTTCCTCATCATCGTACGTGTACGTGTGAATTGTTTCCCCATTCATTGCTTCAAACTCATCTCATGAATTTAATTTCAGCAGTTAATTATTTGATTTTTAATGCCTTGTCATTGTTGTCATTTTGCCTTCGTAATAATTCTGTCCACAGCTCAAGTGATGTAGATGACAGTCCTATTAAGAAGCCAGAAGAGGAAGGTTCCAAAAGTCCTGCAACCCCAGATGGCCAATGGGAAATCGAGGAAATCCGAGATTTCATAAGAGATGACTATGGAGAAATGTATCTCGTCAAATGGAAANTGCAACCCCAGATGGCCAATGGGAAATCGAGGAAATCCGAGATTTCATAAGAGATGACTATGGAGAAATGTATCTCGTCAAATGGAAAGACTGGGGAGAAGAGTTCAACACGTGGGAGCCCATTCAAAACTTATTAAACTGCGATGAAGAGCTCCTCCGATTCTATAAACAACGACAATTAGAGAGAAAGCAGGCCCTGGAAAATAGCCACTATACAAATGTGAATGGAAAAAGAAGAAGGAAAGGCCCTGCACTACCTGAGGTCCCTCCAGACCCCCGACCATTTGACGATCGAGTGGAGCAATTTTTTAATGAACTAGGATTTACTGCAGCCGACATCGAAAAGCAAGTTATGGTATGTTTAAAAAGTAAAGTATTCTTTAGTCTTTTAGATATGGATTAACGGAGGTTTTAGAAATGAATGTCAAGTTTTTTATGTATCTAATTAAAACTTGATTCTATTTCAGAAAATTTTCAGACTTTTGCAAGCCAAAAAGCTCTCAAAAGCACGCTGGCCGATGTCGAAAATTAACAGTTACATGGAAAATGCGATGGACCGGAAATTAAGTGAAAAGGATCTTAGGGATCTACGTGAAGAGCTGATTATATTGGAAGTGGAGAAGCGCAACAAGGCCTACTCTTTGGAAATACGGGTAAATACCTCATCCGATTTGTTTTTGTAATTTGTTGTTGGGTTTTAAAAAACCTTTAGAAATAACTTGCAAAAGAGTATTTAGTATTTAATTTTTGCGATTTTTAATAAAGGACTGGGAAGCTAAAATGAACAGGATTACCAGGGGACACCCACAAATAACTGTGGAAAACGAGATTGAGATAACCCCTCTTCCAACAGATCTCATATTCGTAAATGATTACGTGCCCGGAGAGGGTGTGGAAATACCCAATAATCCCCCGGTGGGTTGCAGATGCGGTAAGAGTGAGACGAGTTGTTACGACTCTAGGTCGGAATGTTGCGCATTCCAGTTTGGACAAAAGTTCGCCTATACAAGGTTTTAAAAAGTAAGATATAGAGCGTTAAAAACGTTAGCAGATCTTGGATGATGCAGTCAGCAATTGTTCCTGACTTTAATTAATATTATCATTCACTTTCAGAATGAATTTGCAACAAGGCAGTCCTGTGTACGAATGCAACTCAAAGTGCAAATGTGGGCCGGATTGCACCAACCGGGTAGTACAGGATGGTAAAACTGACCACAAGTTGTGTATTTTCCGCACCAGTAATGATTGTGGGTGGGGAGTAAAAACACTAAAGGTATGGTGTCATAATTCTTACAAAAGTATCTTGTCGTTCTTTGTAAACTGAAACTGAGTAAGTTATTAATTAACTAATTTATTTATTCCAGTCAATAAAGAAAGGTAGCTTCGTGACTTTATACGTTGGAGAGGTAGTGAAGTCAGAAGAAGCAGAAAGAAGAGAAAAATTAAGGGATGAAACAGCGTGTACCTACATGTTTGATTTGGATTTTAATGATCCTGACAATTACCCCTACACCGTTGATGCCTCAAAGTACGGGAATGTCTCTCATTTTATAAATCATTCATGCAATCTCGAATCTGGCAGTTTATGCTGTATGGGTCGACTGCTTGGACCCCAATTTACCGAAGTTAGCAATGTTTGCTACTCGAGATATCCCAAGGGTAAGCAGAATCTTAACAGACTAATTCAGTTGTAACCTTTTAACTCCTAACTCATTCAAACTTATAGAAAGTATTTTTTTATTTTTCAGAATGAAGAACTCACCTTTGATTACGACATACAGTTGGCATCCGGAAACCGTCAGGATAATGACGAAGGAGTTCCTCAGAAGCCGCAACGGAAACGAACGTTGTGTAAATGTGGGTCCACGAACTGTCGACAGTACATTCTTTGAAATTCTACTACAGCTTAATACTATTATATATTTTAAATATAGCTTTTTAGTTTTAAGAAATAGCCAAAACTATAAAAGAAAAGGGGGTTTACGTTTGTGATAAATAAGGAGTGGTAAGAGCATGCGGAATGTAACATTCATTTCATTTTAATATCAAAATTTGTAAAATTCTTGCCTTTAGATTTTGCCTAGTATATTTATAATGTACATTAGAATACCCTTACCCTTTATGTTCAATGTCCGTAATCCACGGCTTAAATAAATATACAGCTTTTACGCACTCCAGATTCTAACTGAATGCGATTTAAATGTTTGTAAAGTGAATGTTAAGTGAAACTTAATTGATGTTTTAAATTATTATGATACGTAGTTTATGACTATGTCCTTGGAATTTTGTTACAAATGTCTGTTAAAATTCGATGGAAAACATGAGTGGTATTTAATGCCAGAAAAATAAGTACATTAGACGAGCAAATAAAGCATTACTTTGTCTGTACCCTATTAATCTAAATTGGACTTAAATACTAATTGAATCTCGAATATTCATTACTATTAGGGTTAAAAGTTCCATATTATTTTTATGTATACGGTATTTAACAATAAAATTGCATAAATTTTTTAATTAGAAGAAATAATCCTGAAGAATACTACCTTTAGCATCATTAGCGTAAATTACACACAATTTGTACACACATCTTTCAAAGGAAATAATTTAATAACAAATAAGGTGTTTTTTTAGTTTTAGGTGTGTTTGTGAAGTAAAGCTTTGTCTACTTGGTCAAGTTTTGATCCTTTAAACAGAGAAGGCGCAAGCATACGTATGACTTTTCCATTGGTCCGTGAGTGTAACTGCTGCTTAATTTTCTTTCTCCCATGCAAATGCATGTTGCAGGTTAAAAGATGAAAGCCTTCTATCCCATTTACATAAATAGGAATTATCACCAGATCGAAACCACACAATCGCATTTCGAAGTCAAAAGACTTGTTTTTCAGACAATTCTGCTCGGCACTGACTAAAATTCGGTCTTGCTCTATCTTAAAAATGACTTTTCGTTTGCAGTTTGTTGAAGCTAATGAAACCACTCCCTCGGGATTATATCATATAATCTGATAAATATATTCTCTTCAATTTTATGCATAGATATAAAAGTAAAAATAACGTTGTGAATGTAAAGCTACGTTCAAAATGTGTTCGTTCCATATTATTTTATGTTACACTACGCGGGTGTTGGTGCATATCTCCAGAAATTGACATTGCACCTGACCTGTCACATTCGCTAACGATCAAAAATTCCTTCGCAATCTGGTAGATGTTCACTGAAAATGAAAATGCATGTGGCCGTTGAATATTTCAAAAGAATCATCGTCATAATGCTCACCAGTAAATGATCAGAAGCGTAAACCTTTATTGTTACGGGACGTCAACTTTTGTAAAAATGATGGATCGTGGTATTAATAAGTAATGTAAAAATTGGATTATTTTACCATCTTATCAAAAAACGGTTTGTTCCACGAGAATGACAACGATACTACTACTACAGAATACCGTACGTTAGAGTCTGAAAGTTTTTATGTCAATCTTTAGCATCGCATAATATTCAGTGTTCAATGAACTGAACAAAACGTTCAGCTCTTCATCTCAGTTCATTTTTTTAAATGAGGGTCTATGAGATCACGTTGCATAAAATATAATATCCTTTTCAGTTTCCCCATCCTTTAAACCCATTCAATGAATGACTCACTTCAGAGTTCATGCCATATTCAGACAAGTTCCCATTTCTTCGCTTTCTATTTTCTACCTCTAGCTCGTTTCTCAGAACCCCATCGGCCATCACTAAAGTCAATGAGTCAAAGTAGAAAAGACTCTTTCAGAAAGGAAACATTAAGTGTTAGATCTTGTGATTGTATCGATATCGTGATTGTGAATACAAAAAAGGAGTAAAGAAAAGTACTGGAGAAAGTAACTTAAAATGAATAGGCATCCACTGGCATGCCCACCTGCAAGAAATGCCTCCAATACAATGCAATGCAGATACATTCAATCATCACATTTTCTTTACCGAGTATCTGGCGTTGTAAAAATGTTGGTTTCATCTTGATTCTACGTTCTGACACTCTATTACAAAAATGCATGCTCGTGAGTTCTCTCACGTCCGTCTTCTGTTTGATTTCTCTAGATCTGGTCTTGGAAATCATTATTCCATGTGAACTGCGAACTCGCCGAGCTCCTCACTTATTACTGAGCACATACAATGATGAACCTTCTCATATATCAACAATATCATTATCCTGCAATCTCCCTTACTACACATTTGTATCAAATGTATTCAGTCTCCAGTCTCCTCTATTCGTCAATGCGCAAACAGGGAAAGTAAACTATGAGTATAAAGAACGAAGGGGCATTATTCACAATTCCAAAAAAGACAGATAAGGCACACAGACAGAGCGAGCCAAAAAATCTGTCTTGAAGTGTACACAAGCTTTGAATTCAGTACTTCTGCACCCATCACTCAGTCAGCTTCCTCCACAGAAACCATTCATTCGCCCAAGATGAAATGAGATCCCCATCCGATTTCAGATCCCAACCCAGACGTTAAATTTTCCTGTGCACAAAGCTCCATATAAAAAATACAACTTCTGTAACCAAACGCATTACGTTTATGCTTGGTATATATGCCATTATTGCCACTGGTTATGGCTGACATTTTAGGCAAAACCAGTTGATACATGCATAGTATTATATTTTTCTGTATTAGAGGCGAAAGTAAATCGAAACGTAGCATTGCCTATTTGCGAACATTTTGACTTTCCATTCCCCGTACTGATTTTGTATGTACACTGCACTGAACCTCTAAAAAATGATGACTAGTAAAGAAAGGGATGAATACTCACCCGACCCGTTTCTTTGTTTGCATAGAAAGAAGTTCAGAATAAAGAATGGAAGTGAGGACTGCCATTACTTGCTCGTTGCATCTTAAGAACAGTCGAATGAATGAAGGTTCTATTTGGTTTGAGTCTCAAATCCAAAGTATTAAAAAGCAAAACAAATTCATGGTGATACAGGTATTAAATGTGAATCTCCCATGAATCAGAGTTCTTCCTAGTCAAAATCCAATATCGGTACAAAACACATACTTTGCATTTGGTTACACGCGCTAGTAAACTTATACTTGATCATCATTAATTTTTCGTTCATTTAAAAAGCGATTGCACGGATCTTACGATTTGTTAACTCGATCCAAATGAGATGGTAGAATGAGTGATGAGTAGAGGAATGATGTGTCAAACACACTACTGCTGCCGGAAATCACTCACAATACGATCCACTTCATTTCATATTCCGTGCTGCTAACCGAAAAATTTCCATTTTTTTCTGTATTCACTCTGTTTATTGTTGATCGGTTGTAAGTAAGAGCGAGTAGGGTAGACCCAGGCAATAAGGTGATTCAGTGAAAAGAAAGCAGAAGTATTGCAGGAGGAGAGAATCCCGAGGGGAAGAGGATTTTTCGGATAATGACGAATTGAGTTTGATACTTTTTTAAGTTTGGAATATTTTTTCTCAATTTATTAAACTACTTGCACAGTTTCATCTAAATTCAACAGACTCCTTGGGGTGATGAGAAGAAGTGCAAACATTCTACATCCTCTATGTGACATTGTCGCTCATTCGTTATGTATGTATCAATATCTCTTCAGCTTGCGCAGACAATGGAAAAGTAAGTTCTTCATAATGTAGTTTTACTTTTAGAGATGATAAAGGAGAGATCGTTTTCATATCATAAGTGGAAAAGTCAATAAACTAAATAAAATGTGCAATGTGTAGTGAAGCGGCGAACCCTTTTTCATTTGTCAAAAATCTCCCAAACCACCATAAAGAGAGAATGATGAAGCTTTGTCTGAGCTTGAAGCATTATAAATAGCAACAGATGTAGGCGTCCAACACGCGTAATAAACAAACTTGATGGTTTTGCGCATTCAACAAGGAGATTATGAGCAAGCAAAGTATATTATTATCTGATAATACTTTTAAGTGGAATTCGTTAGGTTAACATTGGTACGCTATTGATTATATTCCCATCAAAGATCAAGTAGAACGAATACAAGTTCGGCTGGTTTCAAATAATGTGTGGGTTGTTTTGCTTTTCATTCACATGCAGAGTAATAATAATAGCTCATTCATTAGAGATAATTTTTGATAAAATGAAGAATAATTTTCTAGCTAAAAGAATATTAGTTTCCATCTGCTAGGAAAACACAAGGATTCGTTCCTTATTTACATCTTTTGAGAAGAGATTCATTACAAGTCATTTCACTTTCACATGTATTTTCCTCCTACTTTGATATTTTAGTGCAGAGCTGCTCATATGAATTTCTCCTGACATTCAAATAAATTGTCGTAGGTTAGCCAGTTTAGGAATAAGAGAAACGACAAAGAAGAGGAAGTTGAAGCAGCACTATGAAAGAGGAAGTCCATGTACGTCTGTCAGTATCGCACTGCTCCAGCGATAACTTATTACTACATTATGTGAATTTCTAAGGTATGCATTTTTCTGATCTAGCATCATGCCATGGTCGTGAGACAGTCACATATCACTACAAGAGTCTACAATGCAAATAGCTAGGTTGAAAATGAAAGTAAGATATAACTTGAAACCCAAACCCGTACAATTTAAAATCCAGTGAAGCTAACGCTTTCTCTTGACTTTTTTCCGCCGCTTCCTGCCATTTCATTTTATAAGCTCCTTCACAAAGATCGCAAAGCCCTGGTTCGGATGCTGGTACATGTTTTTATCTTAAAAAACCGGGGCATTTTTAATCTTAAATGGACGGACAAAAACGAGACTGAAATGCAAGAACACCTTCTTCCATCGTTCCAGCGGCGTCTGCTCTTGTTGAAATTATAGTGAAAAGCGTCTTAATAAGTTGATATATAATACATCCTTTGATGATATGTCCTCAGTTCATATTTATTTTCTCGGATTTCGTATAAAAACGCGTATTTTTCTATTTCAGCTCTTACTTATATATGGTAGCGTGTACTTCATTTCATGTCCACGGTTCTCTGTGGTACTCGAAGAGAAATATCCCTATCTGAAAAAAACTCATTGGTGACGTGATGTCGTGATATGCACCTCAGTCACGTAAACCATGCCAAAGTGACTTCTTTCTTTGGGTGACTCAAAATGTGGACTATTCTTTTCTCTTAACTTACTTGTTATTTAGTTGGTAAAATACATAAAGTAGAAAAAAGTAAGACAGGCACACTGTAAACCTGTTTTGTTCCATATAAAACCATGTAAATCCACAGTAAAAATATCTTATAATATTATATATACACATATTCATTTATATTGAAAAGACAACGTCCATGCCTTAATAGAGCCAACGAAGGGAATTTGCTTGTTAGATTGGTAATGGTCATGCGACGATGAGAATACCAAGTAGGCATCCATGAGGAAAGCAGTGTCAGACGATATTACATTAAAACGTGAATTACACCAGCTTGTGTTTCCCTCTTTAAGTAGTTAGGAGAGGAGAAACACGGTGATGAGAGATGGGAAATGCAGATTTAGCACCAGCTCATCTCAACATTACTAGAAGAGAAAAAAGTGGAAGGAAAGCTAGCAAGCACTCCACGCCAGAAGGAAACTTAACTTTTTCTCGGCATGTTTTCCAGAACAGGGCCATTTTATTGTATTATTATTACCACTTCTGCTCCAGCTCGACGAGAATTAATTCGATGGGTGTCGCAAAAGAAATGTGAAAGAGAAAAGCGCCACGCTACTTTACTTGGAAATAACCCGGCTTCTACTCAATTTCTGGTCTTAACAGAAAGACAAGTGAGTAAAGGACGTCTTGTAATTTGAAGAGCAATAATAAATAAAACACAGTCGGAAGAGCAGAAAGGAACTGGAAAAGCAGAAAGGGAGACACTTTTCATCTCTTTTAATGCTTCACATCTTAACAGATTGAGGTGAGATGTGGTAAACATGTTATATATTATATGCTTGCTAAGCACATCACTATCACCCTTCCATGAAATAAACACAAACGCAAAAATGAAAATAATTTTTTTGTCACGCATTTCAGTTTCACAACAGAAATTCTAGTCGCATGGGTAGCATGCTCACTCCAGTAACTTCACATCTCATTATTATGGTGGAATGCGGAGGAAGTTTTCCTTTTTAATGGATACTTTTATGTACCAAATTTTCATGTGATTCGAAAGCAAAAGAGAGGATTGTCTTTTCCAATCATACCATTCGCAAATATTTTTTGTTCTCATCGTCATAATATTCAATCTCTGGACGCTTAGCGGGTGAGTATTTCTGTGGAAAATAGAGAATTTCTTGTCTGCAATCTTGTCCTGGTATTAGTTTCTTATTTGCCTTGATGATTAAGCTGATCAGAATAAGTATTTTTACACGACATAAATAAATACTCCTTCAGCTTTTTCATCATCGGCTTTGGTCATAAGTCATAACAACTTGGCAAGCTGCGAACTTTGAGAAAACGTTTGTTTTGCCTATGAGCTCGTACTGAGCCCCGAGCACACTCGTCTCTACTTGGTCGACGGATTCAGAGACTTGAACAAAGCTATTATGATTTCTTCTTATTTTCTCCCATTTTATGACTTGGAGAAGAAGTAACTAGAAATAAGTCCCTTTTCTACTCATTCAGTGTAACTAACAGAGTGAGTGAACGCATGCATGCACTTTATGCTGCTCACTCAATCTCATTTTCCTTTCTGTGATGAGAACGATAAAACGCATCAACATCGTCATCATCGCCTTGCTTAATATCATCAAACAACAGAACACACAGTATTAGATGAGAGGGGACGAAGAGGGAAATTGAGTAAGAAGAAGAGAATTTCTTTCCCTTTTTAAATTCCTCTTCTCACATTTTCTCCTCTGTAAAGTAAGCTTCAACGTTTGTAATGCCTTTTGTATATCAGACTGTGATTATAGCACATTATTGTAAAGAAATATAAGAAATAGCAATTAACGGAAGATACTCAATGCTATAAAATCCAGTGAAATTGTTAACGTAATGCGTTCAAAATTCAGATAGGATACTCACTCTGCACATTTCCTGTTAATGTTTGTAGTTTTTTGGCTGTGATTTCATGGTGGATGCTGCCGTCACTGTATTTCATATCACCAGGAAAGATATCTAGTTAGCTTTTCACAGATTTTTGACAATGAAAGAGGCAAGCAGATTGAAATTCAATTTCTCTGCTTTCTCTCAAACTTATCCAGAAGAGAGTTCATTACCTCTAGTTTTTTACTCCATTAGCGTAACGTTTTTCACATTTCCTCTTTATTACTATAAAATAACCAGATTTTGTTTTCGTTAGCAAATCCGCAGTTTTTGCTTCATGTGGACGGTAAATTGGATAAATCTTGAGTGAGGAGTATGAAAAATGCATGACTATTTACAATCAAAGTTTTCTCGTAAACTGCTACTGCTTTATATAATCATACAAATGAAAAAGGAGAATAATGATTATGCATTCATCTTATTTTAACAATTTGTGCTGCACGTGTGCAGAGGGGCTGATACCCCAACAAACAATATGTTCCCTATTTCCGTCGGTATAAGCTTGTCATGCTGCCTATCGTAAGGCAGGAATAATATGAACGACGAAAAACGGCAGGGGAGAAGTTAATTTTAATTTCAGGTTGAAAGCAAAATGCTTTGTTGTCTCTCGTGTTTGTCTTGTAGTATCAGTCAAATGAAATTCTGTCTATTGATTATTGTACCCTTACCTAGAATAACGCAGTATCCTTTGATATGATAATGACTAGAGACATTCAACCGAGTTTCTGGCAGCAAAAACATTCAAAGAAATAGGAGACTCTGAGCCTGTTTGTGTAAAGAACTGCCGAGGCGTCTGTCATTTTTACATTTCATTGTGACAACTTTCGGAGGATTCGCATGCGGTTCAATGTGTGATACCATAATGTTTGTGTTTGCTTTCCCAAACTCACATTTGTGGTCGCTTTCTTCTGGAGTTTGGAAGAAACTGTGGGTAGGTATCATCTGCTAAATCCGCGTTGAAAAGTAAGGTAGGCAACTTTCGAAACTCGACACTACCACAATTTCAATTGAAAATTCTGAATGAGAGAAAGTAAGGATGAGAGAATGTAACAGTGTAAGCATTTCGCTGTTTGTGGTGGTTTTACGGTTTGGCATATGGCATCCTGCGTATGGACATATGAAGTAACAGCATCATTTAGACGCAACTACTGGCAGCGAGTATGTGAAGTGTTTTATATTACGGATGGAATATGGAGGCATTTCATCACCAAAAAGACCAACCGCACCGTACAGAAGGTACTCTATAATCGTTTCACAAACGGGTTTTTATTAGTAGTGCTTCACAATTTCCTTATTTGGACAAGTGACGTATGAATGTATCCAACTCAGAACTACCACCGCCGCCACCATCGTACATACATTACTGACATATTTTTCTGTTTGTGAAGGATAAAACTGGCAGCGGTGATGGTGTGTGGGCTGTTGTTTGCTTCCTCAAACACATAGAGTTCCAAAAGCCAGACAAGTCAAGTCAAATACATCTGGGGAAATAGATCGATCTTTGAAAAGCATCCATCCAGCAACCATCCAGCAGTCCATCCTTTTCCTGTTTCTCCATTTCTCCCCTTTTCTTTTGCCCTCTCTCGCTATTATTTTCTCTATTATACAATTCTTTTCGAGTCAGTAAAAGTGCTTCTGCTTTTGTTCATGATGGTGTTCTAGGTGATACTGGGACGGTGGTGTCGTACTTTAGCTTCAGTTGACTACAGAAATATCATGAGTCTAACTTGCACTCACATATTTATGTATTCGCTGCGGGTTGCTGGAGATATGCAAGTTTTCCCTCCCTCCAACTTCTTATTCAACTCTTCATGCTCACTCGACTCTCCTCTGTCTCCGATGCAACTTAAATGCTCGAAAACTCAAAGGAAACGTCGCATCACCCCTCCTCTTAGCAGCAGAAATAAGGCCACGTCCCAACACTAGGAGAAAATATTATACAACGAAAGAAAACCGAAAGCAGTAAACACAGGTTGCTCTTCAGTTACATCCTCCTTGCCTCTTTGTGAAATGGCGATGTTATTGGTGATTGTGAAGAAGATTCATCTAATTCTAACTACACTCTTCTATTCTCCGTGGAATTTGGAATAGGGGCACGAAGTTCCTTTGCTTCAAAGAAAGAGATGATAAAACTTCTTTCTCGAAGATCCCTCGTGTCTTATCCAAAACTACAATTTTCAGGACATTTTTCTTGGCGAGAAAATAAAGTGACGGATGGGAACGACGATAAACGTCAAGAAGGAAAAAATCAAATAGATCTTGAACTCATGAGCTCACGCAACGTATATAATGACCAAATCTTTCCTGTTCAAAAAATTGATACAGATTACGCTTAACCTGAGTAAAACGGCAAAAGAAACAACACCCCATTGCCGGAAGTTCTGCTTTTAAGTATCACACTAAAGTCTTGAATACGCCCCATGCCTTCCCACATATCATCTCCGTACCGGACAAAGTGACTTAAATAGTTGAATTCGCATGGTAAATAAGAGGTGTTTCAAGTATTTCTGCTTGTCACTAGTAAAATTTTGTAACGTGTAATGGAAAACTTCATACTGTACCAGTCCCGCAACGGTTTTTACATAGACTCATTCTTAACATTATCAGGAAAAACTTATTTTTCACTCCCTTCGTTTCCTGCTTCCTTTCAGCACTTGCCACGGAAAACAGCCTTAGTCGGCTTTAAAAT
Organism: Cyphoderus albinus; assembly: GCA_021029165.1. NCBI lineage: Eukaryota > Metazoa > Arthropoda > Collembola > Entomobryomorpha > Paronellidae > Cyphoderus > Cyphoderus albinus. Next base: position 18,077 of record VYYJ01001404.1, on the reverse strand, counting down.
CTGAAACTTGGAATGATCTGATCGTTCTCATATATGATTGGAAAACGTAGTACATAATGTAGCAAAGTCATGTATAGAACATGAGAATCTTTAACTCACATTGATATAGATATTTACCAGAAATTTTTCTTGCCGAAATAACCTATGCATTCCATTTGAAAACGATTTTATCCACTCCCCGTTCTTTCACTTGATCGAGTGGCAGGTAGGAAGTGGAAGACAGAGAAGGAATCCTCTGAAATGGGAGTGAGAGGGAAAGTAACGACACGGGAAAGAAAATCTGAGATTGTTGAGGACGAAATGGAAAGCACCGATAAAAATTGTTGTACGATTTCTTCACTCAATGGCATGCCTACTTTCTGGCGATGTAAATGCATACAGTAGTCACTGCGGCAATGGTTATTTCTGTCAGAGAAAGCAACTTTTCCATTTCTTTCAATATACGACACATCTCAGAAAATTTCACCATCCATCCCATCACCATAATGACATATGTACATGACTCTTGAAAGTTATGATAAGAATAAATTCGTCGCAAAGCTTTTCATTCCTTTTCAAGTTATTCTTTTCTATTTCACCTTTTTACATTTTTTTTCATGTTCGCAGCTCGCATAATTGTTCAATATTCGCTGCCTCGAAGCCATTGCCGAAGGAAGTGAAAAAGGCACTTTCCTTTTTTACTTTTCATTTGGCACGAAAATTTCAAAGGAAAAGTGAAATTACGCGAATCTCAGTTCAGGAACTAAAATTGTATCTGTCGGTGTGATATAGGCTAAATCCAGATTTCAGCTTTCAATGTACGACAATTCAAATTTTATGCAATGTGCATGTGCAAAGTACATTTTTTCTGAAACAAATGTACCACCTAGATTAAACCAACGCATGAACCACTTTTATATTACTCTTTCTAGTTCCAGATTTCTTAAGATTTTTCTTTTCACTCCGCTTTTCCTTCATGTCTCTACTTTTCTCCAGATCGGTGTTCCATGTTCCATCCTAGAATAAGTGAGGAACGCGGGAGGGAGGACATATGGCGGCAGCATGCGACATTTAAATTTTTATTTATTTTTGCTAGAGCCCCTTTGAAAATGCAATTTATCTTGGAAAGCTGTCGAGCGTTCGCATTCATTCGTTTGGGTATCCTCTTTGGAAACGGCGTTTGCTCGAAATATGTTTTCTGCAGTCATTAAGGAACTACTTTTTCTCCTCTCCTTTCCAATAGCACAAAGAAAAGAAAAACGCTCAACTTTTAGAATTCATGTGAACAAGACGACCCAAAGAGTCCTTTTGCCGGTCAAGTTGAGAAGAAAGATAAGAAAGAAAAAATCAAAGGCTCTGTTTAGAAGGAACTATCCAGTGGCATGGGAGATGAAGATGAAAAAACAGTACGGAAAGGGAAACTGGAAACATTCTTCGCTTTGCTGGCTTTGCTTCTTTCCCTCCCTATTCACCATCAACATCAGCATCCTTTCGTTTATACGCCTTTAATCCTGAATCTTTAACGAAGCTCCCTTTGTCCCCTTTTTGTCTTTTCCGTTCATTAAATTCCCTTTGTGGTCCATGATGATGGTATACAAACCCAACAGTGTTATATTAAATACAAAAGTTCTTCCCTTGGCGTCCAGCAGAACTGATAATACGTCTTGGCTTTTTCCTTTTCTCTCCGTATCATCCGCTTTTCAAAGAAGACTCTGTTCCGTTCCAGTCAGCGATAAGTTAAGTAAAAGCAACCGCATACTTTCTCCAGTTTCTCCCTCTTTTCTGCCTTCTTCATTCTTGATATTGTGCCACTAAACTAACTTGCAAATAAATAAACGCCAAAACAACATTTTACTTGCTTTTCTTCTTCTTCAAATTCCTGCTTCTTTACAAAGCGAGTAATGTTTATTCTCAATACTGGTTAGTTTCCTTTGTTCGTTTGTTCCTAATAAGTGTAAGGTAAATACATCTACATCCACAGTCTTCAATTGCCGTGATGACTGGAACTGCTGCGGTGGCCATATCAAAGAGGAGAAAAAGTGAAAGCCTATTTTCTCCTTGATATAGTGCTTTGTGGTGAACAAGGTTAAGAATAAAAGATGATAGCAGTGGTTTAGCAAGCTTACATTTTCCACTGTAACTCGAACCAAAAAAAGGTCTAAAAATGCCTTGTCCTTTCGGAGGAGAACACAGGTAACAAGGAAGCGGGCTTTGAGCATAAACGTTTCTTCAATATCCAGAGAAAGCAGCCAGTCTAACTGGAGGGGCTGAAAAGAGAGCACAACTTTACAGAATATTAAATTCACAATCACGTGGTTGGGTATAAAAGGAAATATTATATGTACAAGAAAGATTCAGTCAGTCAGATTTAAGCCAAAGTTGCTCTCTTGTGTAAAAAATATAAAAGGTACAAAACTGTACTTTGGATACAATCTCTTTTCTTCCTTTCTCATTCATTCCGACAAAAGTAATGTTTCATTGCAGTGTATGCTTAAAGTTTTCATGGCAGACAATATGTCTTGCCATTTTAACAAAATGACAGTTATTTCTTCCACCAAAAATTATGTACTAGTATTCACCACCTCTAACAACCATGCCGCGATATAGCGTCTTTGCTTAACTTGTCTGTCCATACCGTGCCTCTCCCATTGAAAGAATTGCAAAAGATGAACTATTGTTAAATGTTACTTTTTATACATATTACTTTTATTACACAATATGAAGTTCAGAATGAACAATACTAACTTTTATATAAGAAGGAGCAGAATGAAATATAAATATGGCAGATGTGTTAGAGGAGTCGCCGTCTGAGGGAATGGACAAAACGGGCGCAGAGGGCGAAGAAGGAAAAAATGGATGCTTGCATGTGGTCCTGAGTGGAATGGCAATGGCAATAATAGCAACTGCTAAGGAAGATACATGATCCTACTTGAGAAAACTTAAGTCAACTAGAAAAAAGGTCTCTTTTGTGTCTGCAATAATGTAAAGAAAATGATCGAGTAAGTCTCCTCAAGAGAGAGAAGGAAGTGAAGAACGAGAAAGAAAAGTCGCCTGCTATTCTTCTTTTTATCATACAGACTTTACGAATGAGGCTATTCTCAATTTATAAAGGGAAATCTTACTTGGGCTTTCGGAAAGAAATGGTAGTCTTTTATAGAAATACAAACAAGAAGAAAGTGAAAGGTAAAAGCTAAAAAGAAGGCCATTTTCATTTCCCGTTTTAGTATAAGGTTCTAGGGTAGGAGGGAATTCACCTTAATGGTAATTACAAAAGAAGGGGAGCAGAAAAACAAAAATTTCAACGGCAGTTGCCCACTCTTTGAGAATTTTTCGCTTCATTCAAAATTGATTGCTTGATTTAAGTTTTAGCTTTTGATGTGGTTCACTTTTATAATTTAGTTTTCTTCAATACTTCCTTTTCCCAAGTTCCAATTCGCTAAAAGAAAGGACGTTTCAAATTAGCGAAAATAGGGTTAAGTTCGTAAGTAAGCTAGTTCGCACAGTACTCGTCCATGATCCGCCTGCTTCTATCTATTTATGTTCAGTTCAAATAGCTTTGTCCGCATTAGGTTAGGTATCACGACAAAACAAAAGATTCTTTAATGTTTACCATCGTTTTACACAGATCAAAGCCAGGACTCGGGATTATCCCAGTAATAAATGAGATCATCTTTGAGAGCTTTTAGGAGAAACATTCGATAGCGGGGCGGCATCAAATCCGGCAGTGCCAAAGTACCAGTGAGTGCCACGCAGACTGGTACTAACACAACCGATATAATCTCTTGTGAAAACGAAGTTAGTGAACCGAACAGATATTGTTGGCAATTTCCATTACCATAAAAGAAATAGCAACAAAAACTCGAAAGGACAAGTTAAAAAATGGAACATTCGAGACCATTTGGCATCTTTGGTTGCTGACATCGTATTGTTTGCTCGGAAACTTTTTCTATGCGATATTGTATATTTTATATGTATAACTTGACGGACTTATTCCGGCGGGTACACTAGTAGTTTGTACAGTAAAAATGTCCGGAATCATTTTTTTCTCTTTTTGCATTGTACATGGAAATTTTCATTATTTATGCAAATGGCATTACAAAAGCATTTCTCTCTTAGTAAAAGGGTGCTCTTTAATGAGTAAAATGAGATCCGCTTTAAGTACAACGTTGTTTTTAAATCAAATTAATTCTCCAGTGAAATGAAGAAACAAAATAAAACGTTGAACGAATCGGAATTACAATTGGAATGCAAATTTTCCATTCAAATCTCTTTACGGACGTCACGTTAAAAGTTGGCTTCCAACAATTTCTTCTATAGTTATTTTATCATTATACTTGGACAGTTGTCTGCTTTATAACATAGTTTTATTGCACACATTCCATCGCATTAGCCAGCACTGCGCCAGTTGTTAGCTAGGCATTGTTAGAAAATGTTATTTAGTGATATTCGTAATGAGCACTATCTCCTAAAAAGAACAACTCAAAAATACTTGAAAGTTGAGAAAGTTTGTAATGTGGGGTGACGGTGAGTAGGTTGATGACTCAACACTCGTAGAGAATATCATGGCTCTAAATGCTTCCAAGTTGTCTTGTTGACTTTTTCTTTCTCCCATTTTCCAAAATCCGCTTCTATATGGAAATCATGAGAATGTAAACAATATAAAATTTCCCGACCGCCAGCAAAGTATCATTATATTATGTATATAAGCAGTCAAAGCTGTATTTTCCTGTCCAGAATTGCTGAGACAAGATACGTACGAAAATGGTAACAAGGAATAAATAAAAGCGACAACAGCTCGACACATTCTTCATTGTGTACATTTTGGCAAAACATAAAAGCATAAACCTGTCCTTCTACCAGGCCAACTTGACTTTCTCCACTCCATCTCCAGCACTTTATAGGAAAAGTATACAAAGAATAAGTATGTAAATCCTGTCCATGTTTACAATACGTGCTCTGTAAATGAGTAAGAGGCTGTACCAAGACTGGCGTAGAGCGATTATATGGGAAATGTATTGCTGGCTGAGCAGAGATACGCATGAATACATGAAGTCTCATGGTGGCGACAACGTACAGTGAGAAAAAGCAGTGCCGTTCAAAAAAGAGAGCTTTCCAAGTGTCCGCAACTGCGAGCAAATATAACGTCTCCATGAAAGTTGGAGAGAGTTCTCCCCTACCCAACCAATATAGTTTTACTGAAAGTCTCTTTTTATCTATCAGCTGCAGCAAAAGAGGCGCACAGTGTGTGTAGTTCCAAAAGTTTCCAACTACGACTTACGAATACTGGTTGAGAGGTACTGTGCCTATAAAGCAAATGGTACGAAGCAGTAACTAGGTAAGAGCTCAGCTCATGCATTCGTCCCAACATGACTTCTGTTTGTGTCCGGACGCGGAAAGGAAAGGAAGTTTTGTGAGATTTCTCTCCTGATCCCCTTTCCAATCGCTTCTATTTAATATATCGTGTGCTATTTGTGTATCTGCATAAATAATACGCTATTTAAGTTGTATTAGCATAGCATTCTCTCCCTACTTAACATAATAAATGTGCATAGGCACTTGTCGTGTGAACCAATATTTCACTTTCATTCCACCGTCTTTATAGCGTCCACATCCGACTTTAACTTTTCCTTTCATTGATTGATATTATTATTAGATTAGTAAGGAAATCATTTGAAGAGAGAATTTGCTTTGATTTGCGACGTTGATCTACAATAAACCTCGCATTGAGATTTGTGGTCACTTTCCCTTTCTTGTTTACGATACACAATCATAAAGTGAAAAGAAAACCAGTTGCTTTTTCCTGCTCACTTTCCCGACACGAAACGAAACACTCTCATTAGTGAATGTTCTCATAAGCATTTGTTATTATAATGAGGATCACAGTAATTTATAAAAAAAGAACAATTGATACCACTTTAAGACCTGCTTACTTTCAGTGTTTAAAGCGAATTGGACTTTATTTTTAATATTAGCCATCCATCCATCGACCACTGGCCAACATGAAAAGAAGTCAATAAATAAATCGATAAAAGCATTTTCTGGCGTACGCTAATCAATCATGCTCGAGAATAAAACGGGTGACGTGTGTTATTCAGAAATGGAAGAAATTAATGGAGTTTCCAGTTCCTTTAATGAAAGTAAACGCAGACGACAAAATTGTTTTCTGAAAGAGAAAACAAACACCTCTTGCGTCCCATCACTTCCACTGAATGCGGAGCCGAGGCTGGAACCGCAATTAAATGTAGATTACAAAGCGATCAATCTATTGACGGAAGTGTCACACTTCCGCCGTCTCAAACACGGAATGATGAAAGGACTGTACTTGTTAGCAGTTTTGGTTTTGCTAACCTCAGCAACGAGTGTTGGTAGAGTCGCTGCTTGTCAGCAGCCAGTAGGCAATCCCAGCAACGAAATAATTAGTGACAATTTTGTTGACAATTCTTTAGGTGTGAGTGGAAGTGGGGGTTCTAGCAATAGTAACGGTGTAATCGATGGACAGTTAAGTACCGACAATATTAACGTTAATAGTATTTCTACGAGTGGTGGCAGTTCCAGTGATAGTGGCAACAATAACGAAAATGATAATGTTAATGGGGGTGAGATTAGTGGTTCAACTCCTTTCGGCAACGGTAACGGTCTACCTCCTAACAGGAATGAAAAACAGGCTGGTTTACTTTCTCCAGATATTGATCAAGTAAGGTTTCAGTTTTTTTTTAAAAAAATGAAGAATTGAATACATTATTTTATTTATCTAGTATCACTTTTACTTTCACAAATAGTAATAAATATGTATATGTTGGCAGTGTTAAATGATCAGTGTGAACAGCAATACTGTTGGAAGTATTTTCCTAAAAACAATGCGAGTACATTAATAGGCATTTGAAATGTTTTTTGAATTGTGCTGAAGCGAGATAACTAATGAGGCTGAACATTTTTCACTTCAGGTTGAACCGTTTCCACGCAAGGCTCCAATCATTCCCGACTTTTTCACAGTTGCAGTCGAAACTATTTATTTAAAGGTAAGCTTTCAAATGGTCTTTTGTAATTGATTATAGCTATAATAATGAATTCTTGCTCACTTTGTCCGTGTCGCAAAAGTACGCTTCAGGTACATCAAGCAAAGTAAAAGGGCTATAGACGCTATGCATCAATCAATGATGTTAAGTTCAATAGAGCTGTTTAAAAGCATTTCATTGTTCAATGACAGAAATGTAATTGTGAGCTCACCGGAACGGGCACCCATTATTATTTTACAATCTAATGATTATTGTTATCTATTGTGTAACTTTTTTGGAGTTAATGAAGTATAGCTTCCTTTGTTTATTGTTTGAAAACTTGTATTAAAATTAGAAATTATTTACATTTCAGGAACAAACACGACAAGTGTGGAACCTACATGTAGACAGAGCAGAAAAAATCGTTGTTCACAAAATTGATATGCCAAATACTGGAAAACGGTATGAGTGGTTCTACACAAAAATAGTTCGTGACTTCCGGTCAGGTACGTGACATCTTGTGTTGCTTCGTTAATCTTGTAAATTGGTCTTATAGCTTTAGATTTCACCGACTGAAAAATGTAAATGGAAACAGCTTGATTCAATCAACTTTGTAATATTTTCCATTCAACACTAATACGTTTTCATAAACATTATATTTTTGCGTCTATTTGCTGTCATTTCATCTCTTACAAGAAAATAGTTTGTTTACAAACTTGGAAAATGTGATTGAAGAAAAGAAACAACAGCACAATATTTCTTTTATTCTCATTTTCCTTTTAGAATCTTGTTTTCTTTCATTTCTTTTGCTTTCACCTTTCACTTAATTTTTCCGTCATAATTTGATTGCCACGTGTATACACTTTCTTCTTAAGGTCTCGAGTTCCGCATTTCGAATGCAAAGGATTCAGCCGACTGTGTTGTGGAGCCCATCAGCACGGAGTTCGAGTTGACCTCGCTCAATCTCAAGCGATTTATGTTGGAACATGCCGAACTGCTGTTAAACTTTGATCCCTCGTTTGTGGATTATTGGGGGAAGGTATGTAACTCAACATCTTTCTATTCTATTGCTCATACATCTTTAACTCATTCGTATTGCTGTCTCATTCCCAAAAGACCGTTGTTTCTTCATCCACATCGCACACTTATTAGATTATAACGTGTTTTGATGGAAATAGGTAATTCTTCTAAATATTTAAGTTCAAAGTCAAGTAGATAAGTTAGAAAGGGCTCATATATGTCAAACCAAGCATCACGTTCATTACGTAAAGTGTATTAAATACCTTAAGAACAGAGTTTGTGTCACCATTTTCATTCAATCAGGGCGATTACCGCATTGCCAGAAAACATTGGGGTTCAGGTTAGTAGATTAAAGATTAAATTGGTGACCAGGAACAAGGAAGCAAGTTTCTCTATAATGTTCGAAGCATGAAGAAAGAAAACATTCTGCAAGGATGTTCGCTGTCCTCTGTAGTAAAAAGCGTTAACCTGTCTTTAGTGTTGTTCATTAGCGTGTGCTTAAACCAATTCATTAGGGAAGTAGGGCAACTACTCCACTTTCATCAAAAATGTAAGAAGCCTGGTACGAATTTTGTAGCAAGTGAAAATAAGGTATACTTGTATATATGCTTAAGCAGAGCTTTATACTTAACTGGAATGTACCTTAAACGGTGAGATTATTGCCGTCAAGAGTTGCATTACTTCTTGAAATGTACATTTTTCGCTTGCTCAATTCAGCAGTTTTACTGAAATGGAAATGGAATATTATGAGTATGAATGGAGCAATATGTGAATGTACGTAATTTTACTCATTCACTCACGATATGTAATTTTTATTCTAACTCTAATATACGAAGAAAGAAAAAAGTTAAGCAGTGAAGCGTGGACTAATTCGAAGTATTCTTTCCTTCCTACTTTTACACAGCACGAGAGAATGGAAAGTTCAGCAAGGATGTTTTATTCTAGTTTCATACTAGGACCAGTTTTATATAATATATATGATCTCTGCAGTTATTCTTGCAAAAGGTCTTTGCACAACTAAACTCCCCTGACACTTTTCTCTTTCTTGTATTTGTCACTTTAACTCTAGTTTGTATAGTGTCAACTTCAACTTTATCCTTAACTTTCCCTTTTTTGCATCAGTTTATGTATTTAGATATATTTATTCCAGGAAGACTTTATCGCGTATGATATTTGATATAAAGTGAAATGGGACAATATACTTTCCTAAATATCATAATTGGTACGCTTTTGAAATAACCATACAGTCGTTTACAATCCTGTTAGGAAGAAAGTGTGAATTAAAGTTAGAATTTGTCAAGGCTTAGCAAAAACCTTTTGCGTCATCGCATAGAAGTTATTTAAACCAGTTTGTAGTGTTTCAGATGATGGACTTAAGTTGAAGGGCTCGTGTTATGATTACTAGGAACATGACACTCATTGTAATTCTTGTTGAAATTGGAAAAAGTGAAAAGAATCTTCTACGATGTAGTCTGAGATTAGGTTTATGTTTACAATTGTATATAGCAAACATTCCTTTCGCGTCCCACTTTCATAATTGCATGTTTCAGAAGACGTTTCGAAATGCTTCCATAAAAGTGGCAGAACATAAGACCTTACCCGGGCAAACTTAATAGACGCAGTTGAGGGTCGGTTGTGAAATAAGATATAACGTCAAAACTCAGAATTTTGCAAAATACCCAGTTAGCACTGCCGTCACTTCTGTCATGATGATGATGATGATGAAAGCAAATAGGATTTTTTTCTCCACATAAAGTACACATTTTTGCCCATCATGACTCGTACATTTTTTAAATCTCCTTTTTTCGCCTTTGATCTTTGCTAAAGTTTACAACTTTACATCTCCAGAGGTGGTCCACAGAGCGAAAGACGTGTAAGCTAAAAAGTAACTAATGGTTCCAGAAGTAATATTTTTCCTTCACCACCACCGTTCCTTTGCTATTAGAAGATACGTTAAAAGTTTAAATTGTGCTATACGATCACAGATGTAGGTAGCCAGTGTAATAGACTGCTCTGGTGGCGAGCAGTAGCAATATGAATGTTTAGTTGTGGAACACACGCTTTTCACACTTGTCAGTAGTTCTGTGAGACAGAAGAGATTAATGGATTCTTTAATTAAAAATGAGTACCGCCAAAAGAGAAGTAAACTTTTTTCTTGCTTCAACTTGGGTTTTATTCCCCGGGGAATTCTCACTTGTTTCTTTCTTTAAGAATAGAATATCCCACCGACAATAATACACATGCAGTTTGTACTAATACATGAACTTAATATTTTTTTCTGTTTCCTTTCGGGATTTCTTTCTAAGGGTGATGGTTACGTTACGTTACTTTCATCTGTCCGAATTCATATAGATATGCACTTCTGGAGCTGATTTAGTGTTCGCATGGATGCGCTTATGTGGGCAAGTTGAAATTTCCCTTGTTCAGCTGCTATTTCACTGCAGTGAGGTAAAAGTATTAAAAGCAGAATGAGAGAAAATCTTCTTGAAATGGCAAACAGAAGGGCTCAATTTGATGGCATCATTTTATCGACTTCGTTATTTAGTTAAAAGTAGGTGTTGCGACTTTCCCCTGTACAGTCGATTTGATAGTGCCTTTGCATCATGCCAACTATTCGTGCAGCAGCATACCTTTTTAGGAGAAAAATTCGCTGAAGGAGCGGATGCACGAGTTTACTTACCAAGCAGAAAGCACATAGGAACCTCGGTTAATGGAGTGTGGGGAAGTTGTAGGAAAGAGCATCGAGTCGATCCTTCACTATCTGTAAAAAGGAAAACACAACGAAGAGTGCCACAGAGCAGAAGAATTTGCTTTTATTTATTTTCGGTCCTGAGCACCTTTATGTAAGTCAAAGAAAAATGTGAAAGAACTTAGGAATAGAGTTGCACTTATCCACTTTTTAAAGTACATTTTACCGCAGTTTACTCGTACAACTCTGGCAGCAAAAGATTTAAGTACGGGGAAAATACATAATTTCGGGTTTTTCTTGGTACCTTTTTTCAAAAGTAAACTGAGTGGGCTTTCCGGGCGAATGAAGACTCTAAAATTGCAAACCTCTAAAACACTAATGCTTGGTTTAACGTCAGAAAAGACATAGCTTCCATCCTGCATTTCAGTGATGATGTTAGCAAGAATTTTCGGGAAACCGGAGCTTATGTGCATTTATGTGTTTCACAATAAAAGTGGTTTTGTGTTTTTAATTTTTTCCGATGTTGCTACTGATGCTTCCTCTCGTGCTGCTCGGCTATTAAACCTCTCTTCCAAAAACTAAACGTGGATCTGTTTTACGGATGAACAGAGATCGATAAGGAATTTGCAGTAAGTGGCATTTTTATGACATGAAGTAATACGAGTTTTCGGTTCTTTTTTGTGGTATTCTTTGATTGTTCTTTTTCTTGAGTACCTCCTTCACACAACATACCTCGAACGAAGGACGTTTCTCTTTATTTTTCTCTGACTCGCCCTAAGTTGCTACAGACTAACAATATTTTCAATCTCTTATGTTGCTACTTCTGGTGCGGTTAGCGTTTATCCAAAGAAAATTGAATTTCTGTTCCCCGAAGAATTATGTTTTTGTCTTTGTTCTTCGTGTGACATGATGTAAAAGGAGAGAACGCGTATAGAAATGTGTTTCTCGGAAGTAGCACTTTTGACGAAGTTTTCAATTCGTAGAAAGTAGCCGAATGAAAGTAGTGGAAGAAAATAATACGGATATAAAATGAAGATGATGATAATGGTGGTCATTATTTTCTCGATACACTTCATTTCCAGATGTGACATATGGTGGCATAAGAGCCTCGGAGAATTCACATACGAATTTGGATTTGCGAACGACTCGATTCCCATCTCTGTTGCGACATCGCCACGGGAGTGTAAGTCGGACATTATAGCCATTTCAAATATTTATGAGGACAACTCACATACTTTCAACCCCTTCCAGAAAACTCAAGGTAGGTGTAACGATTAATCCGAAACCCCGAAAGAAATCAATGAGTACAAAGTAGAAGGTTGTGAAAAAATATTATTATTTTTTATTATTTAGGTCATCCAGACGTGGGCGAGTGTTTAGATAGCACTCCACTTTTGCTTCGAATCGTTTTAGACGGTAAGTGAAACTAACAACCAAGAGAAATACTGAAGCCGTAGCTGTAGCAAAGATGTAACTCTCTTTTTTCTTTCAATGTCCACTTTCATGATTTAATGTCCTCGCTTCCGGATAAGTATAAATATCTCTATGTCCTGCGCCGAAAGAAATCAAAGAGCAGAGGATATTTCTGCAGAAACCCAGACGAAAATAATTTTCTCTTTTGAGATTTACATCGACTGGAATTTTAGATACGTTTAGAGTTCATGTCATGCGATCTACTCGCTCTTTGCTCTGTTTAAAGCATAATCGTTTGATTCACTTATTGTTTTCAGAGTTTCTATTTAGAGTTGCACATTTAAAGTTAACTATTATTGTAGCATTATGCATTCAAGTTTCTTCCATATAAATCTGCACAATGCAGAACAAGAGAGAGCCAAACTCTACAGATAGTGAGTAGAGATCCATTTATCTTACAATGTTTCGTTCATATACGGTAATTTAACTTGACAGCTCCGTACGTAAAACTAAAGTCGGGTAGGGAGTTCACCGTGCTGGAATCTATTCGACGTGCTGTTGCTGGACTTGCTGGGATCTCTTTGCTCAGGGTGACTGATCTCGCAGTAAGTGGGAGAAAATCTCTTTTGTCAGTGTGTGAATTGGATTTCTTTTTGAAGGAGAAATTGTTTTTACTTTTGTATCGCGTCAGAGACTGCTGCAGTTTATTTTTTTATAGAAAATCATGTTCTTTCTATCTAAATCTCATTGCAGTTGACGGAGTGGCCAAGTGGAACATCTGCGTTTTGGTTCTCTCTGCGGCAAATTGTGAACTTTCAAGAGTTATCAAGAAATCATAATACTAGCCACTCAACCATTGTCTTCCCCTTGGCTGATGCTTACAGGATTCTGAGAGATGTCATCTCGAGACATGATGTCACGTTAAGGGTTGACCTCTCTCCCAATGAGCATATGGTTCGTAAGCATTACTCTACACTGAACATTGTTCGGAAATTATTTTATACTTACTAAAACTAAAACATAAGATGTATGTATATGTACTGCCTACACACGGTATTTATAATGGCTGATTCAATGAGAGGGAAATGTCATTTTCAGTTGGTCGGCATACAAAGAGGCTCTCTGATCTCTATTCCTCGAGCACTTCATCCCGTCTTCATGAGAAATATCAACTCAAAATCATTATCCGTTATCAAAGCGTCATATACGTCAGGTACATGCTTGTTTTCTCTCTTTCCACTGTCATGTCACAAAAATTCCTGCCGACTGGCGAGAACTTCTGTGAAATCCCTTTGGTGGTTTTTCTCTCTAGAATTTTATTTAATTTCACCGTTATAAATATTTTATTTCATTCGTTGTGTCGTGTTGCTGCAGGAGCGGTGGCAGGTTTGGGACTAGCCATGGCAGTTTTGGGTCTGGCCATCGGACTGCTGCTTGGTTTTGTTCTATGGAATGGCTCAACTAGAATGAGATACTGGAGATCCCCTTGGAGCAACAGTCCAATTCCTTACGGATTGGACGCATAAGGGAATTTAATGGGATGTATGAGAGGCTGAGAAAAGCATACTTGAAGGGAAATTGTGTGGAGTTTTTTGTATGCTTGGACGCCTCTTTCCACTCGTTTCTTTTCGGATGAAAGAATCAACAGAAATGTTTCAAACGAAGCAAAAGAACTCAATCAGAATTTCCGTACTGTACAATTTACATTAAGCCAAACTCAATAATTTCAATAAGTTAGCGAGTAGTCTTAATTTCCCATTTCATTATATTAAATGAATCAATATTCAGAAGCATAATGCTCATTGCTTTAAATTTAGACCTTTTACTTTCAGTATATTCATAATATTATGCTAAAAACTCTTTTTTGGTATAATGAAGTATGTACTTATTCAACATAGAGATGTAACGTCTAATATTTATATGCTTGAAAGCGAAGCAGTGTAAGAATAATTTTTATTCAATTGAACAACGATAAATCTACGAAGCTGTAAGACCTTGAAATTATTAATTGTTAATTAAAACGATACAATAATAAATGTACTTAATGATAATTTTGGTTGTATTTTATTTTGCTTGCAATCTGTCCCAATTTTGGCATTTCATATTCTTCTCATAATGGCAAATGGCAATGGTTAGATCTAATCTACACTCAATTTATGCACATCCATCCAGTCAACCGGTGCAGCAATTCTAACGCCCAGCGACATATTAAAAGCAACAGCTCTCGCGTTGCTTATTTCTGCTGTACAGCATGGAATGCAGTCCAGTTTCGCAGTTTCTTTGAAAACGTGTTTCATGGTCAATTTACCCATACCTCGATTTCTTTGTTCCTTCACAGTGTGAAGGGCTGCTAACATTCCAACCTCTCGACTGATCACTCCAGACACACACTTTCCATTCACGTACACACCTGCAGAGGCGTATCCCACAATGCATTTTTTCAAAACTTTTCGCAGAGCTTCTTTTGCGTAAACCCAGGTGGCCATAACAAAATCAATTCCTCCTTCCTGTGTCAAACTACCCACCTCCAAGTTGGGATCGCAGCTTTCAAATAAAGACGAATTGTGAGAAAAGTATCAGATAAATAAAATACAAACCACTTTCCACTAAGACTACAACCACAAAAAGGAAATCTGTTTTATTTTTTATTAATGTGCGGATGTGTACCTCCTCGTATCAAGCCTCAGGGCATCTTCTTTCTCCATGTACAACAACAAACAAGGGTGAACACTTGTTACTCTTCCTTTTACGTTTACACCAACGTCAAATATCATGGCGGAAATGGGTTTCGCTAAGGCAGCAAATATTACTTTCTCATCCCAACTGATTACTTCTCTAGAACAAAAAATGCCTTTTACATCGTTTGATATTGGTTCCTTTCCTGAAGCAATTGTTGAGGAAGCAGATACAGCCACAACTTGATCCGAGGTCTGTGAAGGAGATTATGAATTTTGCAACTTCATAATGTTCAATTTATAAACGAAAAAGGTAAGAAAACGGTATTTGAAACCCAATGGATATTGCAGTGAATCTCAATGTTCATCACAATTGCTCTTACATTTCTGCAGAAAACAGACACAATCCACGTGTCGGAGTTTAGAAACTTTCCCAGAGTGTAAAACCGAAGCTCATCCTTAAAATGCTTGTTTCGTTTCACTTGGTTATGCATCTGTGTAGTGAATTTGTATTTTGATTGTACACATTTGTTCAGGACACTGAAAACTGAAAAAAATCAGCAGAGATTTCCCCCGCGCTTTTTTACCCTGCAAACTTTCCTTGCAAATTTTCTCATTCTACTAATTTTGCCACTCCTAAACCTGAAAATTGGAAGTGAAATTAATGAAAAAACATACGCTTTGCAATTTGCACTAATCGCATTATGTAAAAAAAATTCAGAGGTGGTAGAATTTGTATAATTCATATCGGGCAAATTTCACCGGGGGAAAGTTTGCAGCGGAAAACAGCGAAGGGGAAAAGCTACCGTAGGAAAATTCGTTATATCTACTGTTACTACTTACGAAACATGAAAGCGGGTGGCATTCTTCTAGTACCGGTAATAATACTGCCGGATTACCCAGTAAGTGAAAGGCGGACATTTCACTTTAGCTCTTCAATCAAACCTTTCGAATTTAAAGGTAACTTTTTATTACAGATTATCAATTGACAAACAAAGGGTAATATAAAATATAAAAGAATCGTGTGTAAAGAATTTTGTGTAGTAATAGAAAATTATTTACCACCGAAGCTTCTCCACGATTAAAATAGAATAAAATCGTAAATTGTTAAGAACTCGAAATGCAAGGAAGTCTACTTTAGTAATGGTTAATCAATCTGTGCATTATGCATTATGCAATATGGAACCACTGTTTGTTGTAAACTGTCATAATATCTGGTCGTGCGAGTTTGTGACTTTGCATAGCATGTGGAAAAAGTTGATAAAAATCCTTAGTGAATTCCATTACATTTATCCTTCAACGGCTTTATATAATAGGTAAGTGCACGTGTATTCCCCAATTAAAACTGCTAAGACTCAGCAAAAATTTCTAAAAATAAAAATCCTTTCGCCCTTGAATGCTTGAGGATTAGTCAACTCGACTTTCTTTCTAATTAATATAATCTCGAGTACATCATTGAGATTAGCAATTATCTGCCATATTAATTGAAAATCCCCATGGACAATCACTTTCACAGTACTGATACCACCTTCTCTACAAATTATCTTTTACACAGTATCTCCTTCAACGAATTGATATGATAAAATTGTGTGTATATATACGAGTTATATAAACGCACTACAACCTATACGCTGAGAGATTAATCAAATACCTGGTCTGGCTTTCTCAAACGAAACGACAGCTCTGTGTTGACTAAGATGCTGCTGAAAGTTGAAGGTCAGCTCCTCTTTGTCTTAGTTTGTGCTTTGAAAATTGACACATTCTGGGCTTCGAAAGTAGCTGCCGATACATTACCACCTGAAGGACTAGGTTTGATATGCACCAAGCTTTATCTATCATAACCACCAATTATCTAATTAGATCAAATTGAAGATTACATTTTACTACCCATGTAGAGTTCTGTGATTGGGACGAGCAAGATGATGCTCAATCTGACGATTCAGATTCCGAAACTTCCTTTTGCCAGGAAGTGGTAAAACTGAAAATCATGCAAATTACCTTCAAAACGTCATTATATATTGGGACAGAAATTATAAAACCTTTGTATTTACAGATGATAAATGACCAACCATCACTATACAATCAGGATGACAATAATATTCTGGCAGCAATGGCCACCTCGGTTCTTAATAGAACATACCCCTCTCGAATTAATAGCCAACATTCGTTCGCAGGATATGATGAATTGCCATACCCTGTGCCTCTAGGTTTCATTGCTTTTTTAAAATAAAAAACTTTCACAAATAAATAGTTTTAGCGCATATTACTATTTAGAACTATGTTTCTTTCAGGTGTATCGTCTTACTTCATGGTTCTTTTCACAGTCATTTTTACTTGGTACTTTAGCAAGTTCCTGCATTGGTTGTTGAAAGATACTGAAAAGCGTTTGGACCTATTTCCGGTTACAGATCATTTTCCAAACTTGAACTTGTATATGTTACAGCAGGTATAACAAAGTTTAAAGATTTGATGATTGTATCATATAGAATTCACTGTGTTCTGTATCGTCTGAATGAATTAAAAATACTTACTCCTAGACGCGTAGGGAAACTCAACTGCAACGAGATGTACGAAACTCATGGGGCTGGCTGGCAAGTGTAAGATTTAAACCGTATAATTTCCTCCGCACACTTAAATACGATTAGCGCTTAGTTTGACATCATTTCCCCTCTGTTTAGTGGTATTTGTTACAAGCAAGTGACAAGGATGTGAATGCGGATGAAATTTTTAGAAATGTAGGGTGGTCTGATTTTCAGGTGCCACATGATGTTTGGTAAGGTTTACAATAAAATTTATAAATATATGGCGTTAAATTAGGTTCATTACTCTGTAATCTCAAACAGAAAAATGAGAGAAAACGATGTGGCATTTACATAATTGGATGTAAATTTCCATCATGTCAGGCGAAATATGTGGGAGAAACAGGAAGAGATTTAGAACTACGCATTAAGGAACATGAAGACGATCTAAAACACAAAAGAACAAAAAAATCAGCCGTGGCGCTTCACGTTGCAGAAAATGACCATCATGAAGTTGACACAGATTCTGCTCATCTACTAGAATATGACCCTTGGCTATCCAAAAGGAAATTCAAAGAGTCACTGTACATTATGTCCCTGAAAGAGAAAATGAACACTAACGGGGGGAAAAGGATAAACAACATTTGGTGCTCAACACTGGCCCCGTTTTTTAAACATAATCTCTATAACAAATTGCTAAAAAATTAATTTTTAATTATTTTCTTCAGGAAATATTTTTGGAATATTTCCATTTTTCTTTCCTCGTGTCTTTTATAATTTTTTGCTT
>VYYJ01001403.1:0-31294 GCA_021029165.1 Cyphoderus albinus | reverse complement strand
ATAATATAATAATCGTAATTATAAATAGAAAATTTACCACATCATCTGAAAGCTCTTTCATATTTTGTCCTGCCGAAAGAATTCGTCAATTATACTTAAATAATTCTCGTTACTCTCTTCAACTTCCAGTCTAACCAGTGTAATATGAAAAACTAGTACGGGCCGTATTTTTAATTATTTTTCTCACAAAAAATGGCTTAAAATCACATCTAACCTAACCGAGTTCACACAATAATTTTAGAAAAGTACATTTCACAATGTCACTAGTAAAAGCATGTGCTTTTAAGCAAGCATGCCTAAAATTCTAAAACACTTTTGTTTTTGTTTTTACGACTTACGAACGAACGAGTCAGCACATCACAAAAAAACCTCACACTTTGATTTTGATTCCATAAATCCTGCGAACGATTTTAGAATTTACCGGGAAACTCGACACTGCTCAAAACTAGAGTCGAGTGGTGCGAATGTACAAACAAAGGAAAAGAAACGTTGCCTTAATGTAGGCGTCTTTGCGTATTTAAAGTATAAATTAACAATAATTATATGCAGCGAACCTTATCTAATCAGAAATCTTCCTTCTGCTTTGAATATGTAAGCATTTACAATTTTCATCAAACTTCAAATAGCTTGTATGTAATACTTTTTGATTAATTTTGATATTTTACAATAAAACTGTACCATTAATTCTAAGAAACTGACAAACTAATCTTTACTTTATAGAATGAAATAAAAATTTTGAAAACTGGACAAGGTAAAAATCTATCTGGCTACACTAGTTATTTATTAAAGTTATACTACTGTACACAGTGGTGAATATTCACAGAGAAAAGTTACAAAACAGAGGATTGTACACGATTGACTGACGTCGCGCCGGTCAGATCCTTCAAATTTTTTGACTTGTGCAAAAATGCCAGTGGCATTAGTGTTAATAGCTAGCGAATGCGAACTTGAATCAAGGTACATATACAATGTAATGCAATGATAATCAACACATCATCATGGTTAAGTTAATATAAAGTTTATGGATGCTGATACCACGATACGATCCCTCACACTTCCATATAATTGTTGACTGACTGACTGATGAAACAGTGATCATGTTTTCTTTATTCTCTCGCAGCCCATCGCGTTATTTCACTATCACTCTCCTCACTATTACCATAATAATCATTCCGTGCTATCCAACCATGGAACTGAGTCGGAGAAAAGGATTATTATGCTTCACTACTGCTACCTTTCTGCTCTTTATTAGTTTGTGATGGCAGCAAAAACTCTTGCTTTCATCTGAATCTCAACCATCTCATCATTTGGGCCCATAAGTGGCAATAAAAATAAATATGCACCTCACCTCAAGTTGTAGTATTAAAATGTGTAGAAAGTAAATATGCAAGCAAGATACCGAAATCTTGGGTTTGTGTGATTCGAAATGTACACAGAACACATTTTTTATTAAATTCACCACTACCACCACCACACAGGTTATTTTCTATCCTTTCTTGGTTTTCATAATGAAAGTTGCCCATGAACTGGACGGACTTGTATATTCAAAGGAGTAAAGTAAGATCATTTCCATTTTCCATTCCGTCCATCTAAGTAAACCGACCGTGGCATTACTATCATCGACCACGATTACTAAAAGCTTGTTCGACGATTGCACTTCCAAACAAAGAAGTTTGAATATGTAGGTAAAAAGGTACATACATACTAACATTGCTTTACAAGAATCAACTTCTCCATCATAGAATAATCCCATCTCCAGTTCATGTTTTGCTTGAAAAACGGATTGACGACGATGATGATGGTGGTGGTGGTGGTGTTGGTGGGGATGACTCAATGGATAAAGAATATTACGCATGCATATGTGAATAGTTATAGTAGTTATAGCCTGTAGGTATGTCATATAAGATTATCTGTGTGCAGTGCAGCCGCAAAAGTAGTTTGACTTTTAGGTACATACTACGTACGTGGAAAGTTGAGTTCAGAGAACAGNCTGTGTGCAGTGCAGCCGCAAAAGTAGTTTGACTTTTAGGTACATACTACGTACGTGGAAAGTTGAGTTCAGAGAACAGCAAAAGTCAGCAAGGGGGAATTCTGTAAACAACTCCATATTCTACATCAAGACAACTTTTTTTAACGTTGAATTGCATCGTGGTTCTGTTTGGACATGGATACATGTTGGAAGCATGCAAGAGCCAAGAGCCACAATCCAATTCACTAATATTTTTACCTCATGGAGCCAGCCGAACGATTCTTCTGAACTTGGCTTCTCAATGCTTTTGTGTCTCTCTCTCTCTCGCTCTTTTCTTTTTCTTTCTTGTATTATGGGATGAAAGCTCGGCCGATAAGTGAAGAAAACGTGAGCATGATTACTGCTCCTGTTCCAGACATTAAGTGCCAATAAAATATGAGACGAGTGATAATCATTTTATAGTATAGGTACCAATCTTGTATGTACTTGTACTGACATGTAAAAACTTTTAGAAACAACCTAATAAATACTTGTAGGAACAATGAATTAATTATGTGGTCTTGGTCATCTTCTTTCGTTGGAAAGAGGTTAATGAAATGTGCAAATCTCTATCATTTAAACGCTTCAAAATGGCTGCACTGTACACCATATTACACACAAACAAATCTATACTTCACAGAATTTGTGGTCATGCTTCCTGTTTGTACTTAATATTACTATCAGCTTTAACTTTATGATAACAATTAAATAAGAGATAATAATAATCGGTCGATCAGGCCAAACATCACAACGACCGACCATTTGACACATTTCTAGATCATTCATGTCATGTTATGATCATTCAACTCGCTTTTTCAGAGAATCTATTTTCGTTCTGCCCGTACAATTAAAAGTGTAAATTGATGCTCATTTTGAACAAACAAGATAACATCCGATCAAATAGTACAAGTATCACAATTCAACTTAGGGAAGTAATCGACTGCAACTAAAAGAATTGGGAATTACTTTACACACTTCAAAATTAACCATGATTCATAAAATCGCATTGTCAGAGTCACCGCTGCGCTTATCAAAATTTAGAGCAACACAATTATGCTTTGCGATTTATAAATTATGCCCTCGCTAATGATAATATTAATGATTAATCTGTTATTAGTTACAAAACTGCAGTAGGTATTTCTGGTCAGCATCGGCAGGTAGAAGGTAGAATATACATACTTAATAACATGAATTGGTAAATCCCCAGTTAGTTAATGGGCACAGAAAATGTTGCATTTTGTCGATTTACATTTCGTTTCGTTCCCGGTTGCATAATCGAATTGTTGGCAAATTATGAAGACTTGAATTCGCGGAACCATTATTATAAAGGTAAATGCACTGTTTATATTTGTAGGTATACATATGTAAATGAATATGGTAGTTTGACTCTTGCATTTTTCGGGTTTGCCACATTTGCTTGATTTTGCTAGGACATTAAAATAATCCGGCTTACATTGTGGTTATAACATGACCATAAAAATCACTGAAAGTGAATTTGCTTCTTGCGCAGTTTTTATGTCCGCTCCACTAGTATAAATTCTCATGTTTGATTCGGAAAACGTCACATTTTTGTTTGTCTATTACAAAATTACAAATTGGCCATTGCTGATTGCTGACATACTTCTTTCATGAAAAACAAAAATTCCTTTAAGAACAATAGAATCCTCATATTTTTGACGAATACAACATTCGATTACTTAAGGTACCTAACATTAGTTTTCATAAAGCAATGCAGTTCCATGATTCTCCATGTGAAGCTTTTCATGGAAAATATACAATAGATAAGCTAATTGCATGTAACAATCTTATGGATTTTTCCACTTGAATCTCATCATGAAGCTAGTCAAAAGCACAATGACACTCGCTGTGAGTATTTTGTCAGTTGACTGAGAAATGATTGATTACTCAACAACGACAACCCAACTGACGTTAAATTAAATAATTTTGTTTTTGTGGTGCAGCAGGATAGCTAACAAGAGTAGTAAACAAAACAAACAGTAGTGTTCATCAAATTGTTCAAGCTTCATTCACTCAAGTTATTCAATGCGAACAGAACAAAAGAATAGACAGAGCGAAAGTAAATTATCCAATTCTTCTTTGCTGCTTCAAATTGGTAAAGTGAGAACTAAGGACACGAGAACATTTAACTTTTATAGTAACAGTAACGAAATCAGCATCACTGTTAACCTACATGTTTGTGCTGCGTAATTTGTTTTGATACTTGGAGTTCAAACTTCTACTATGACGTATTACGACTGACCCCCTGTATTATTATTACTCTGCAGTCATCAAATTGTTAGCTTTTCCATAATCTCTGTATTTACAAAATACCGAGAAAGATGTCAATGCATGACTCCAGGATTTATAGTGCACCTATTATATTTTAAATTAATTGATAAGCCAAAATAATATTGTCAAATTATGCAAAAAAGTAAACTTGTTAATTATTAATGATGTTAAAAATCCAAACAAAGATTATTATGATTAGTCATGCTTCATAGTTTTACTGTCTTTGCCGGAAATGATAATATAAAACTACGTCAACATTTTATACTGTAGTTAAATAAACCTGATAAGAACTGATAATGAACTTATCATATCAGTGCCATTGACTTGTAACAATGCTAGCTCAACACCAAAGATGAACTTCCTGTCTCGCGTAAATGTACGTGCTTTGCTGACAGAATGGAAACAAATAGTTTTATGTCATTTAATTGCTAGTAAATTGTAAATTGAGCTATGAAAGGTATCGGCCAATCGGTTATGAATTATTAAATCAAAACTGAGCTATGCAGGTGACGTCAAATTTGTTTATAAATATATGTGAATGTGACCAAAATGGAAACGTAGGATAATTGAAATGTGAAAGGTCATCTTACCTCTGATGGATCTGTTGGTGCCCATCGCTGTTTATTAACCGCTTGCGGAGCAACTGATGAAGATATTTGGGCATGTTGGTGATGAGGAATTGTGTTTGGTGCACTTCCCACCGGTGGCTGTTCCGGAGGTTGATGAATGGGATGATGATTTTGTCCGGGAAAAATGTATCCAACCATGATTATGTACTACTGTGAACAACCTTTGCTACTTTTTATACACAATTTTGGAAAATGGCTTAAAATATTATAATACACTTTTATTTAGGAAGAATGTTCGAGTTTAACACTTCGTTCGTTTACACAAAAGGTAATTTTACAGATTACAGATACAGGTTTAAAGCCCTTACTAAATTTCAATTCTAACCAGAGATAATCGACTTTAGCTATTTACTATAATTTTACATTGAGTTTATTAGAAAAGACTTACGACGTATGTATCTTTACAGTATCTGTTTAATAGTTTATGTAGAAAAAGAATACAAAATTAGACATGTCACGTAGACTTTCTAAGATCTTTTCTGGAAAAATACTATTCTGTAGAATGAGTAGTGTAACAGTTACGTAGTTCTGGATAGGTATTTTACACTTATTGTAATAATTAGACTTAAACAACAACAACAACGCTCTATTGAAGCAATTTCAGTAAAAACAAAGAAAGATGAGATGAAGGCTCTTATGTGCAAATCCTTTCTCCTAAGTCAGCTTCTGCTATAAACAAAGGCTAAACTATTTACAAATTATTTCTGTATGAACTAAAATATACAAAACTCCTGGACTGCCACTAAACTTTTCTTCCATAAAATCGTAATCGTGTATCGATTTCAGCAACTGCTTTCTTCACATTTACTCCTGTTAGTGAAAGTAGGTATTCAACTTTTTATGTAAATAACTTAGCTGCCTCACTGTTAAATGCTGTATTGAGAATTGCCAGCAACCCTTTCAAATGCGTAAATATAACTGTTATTGTCCCGATTAACTAATTATCCGTGATAAATAAACTGTACCGGGTCAGTTTAAAATAACAATTAACGTGCAAGCCAACTTGTCTAATACAATTGTTCATCTGTTTCATCACTCGTTTACTGCCGGATCTCACGCACGTCATTAGCAAATATAACTAAATAATTATTATATCATAAACACTCGTAGCATGCGTGCGCATTTACATTACATAACCGATTTTTGAAATATGAAAAAAGTCCTTAGAAAATGGAAGTATTATCATTTGTGTGTCCTCTGTAGCTGTCAAGCGAATATCTATAACCATTGAACTTGAAAAAAAAGTGACAACGATCTCTCACTGTCAAAAATGAATTAATTAATGGACATTAATTAACATCTTAATTAACATTAAGATTTGTGGAGTGGGACAAGATAATTGTCAGAGTTGAAAGCTCGTAAGCCTGTACATAAAAAGTGAACAAAATTTCACCATGATCAGTTTTGGAAGTAATAATTTATAATGTTTCACTGCTAAAGGAAATCTTTTCTACTTGATCGTTCTGAATTCATATTTTTCAGTTTATTCTTCCAGTTCTAGAATAAAGTCAATTACAGCAAAAACTGAAAAGTTGAATTCCCTTTCTCATCCACTTTTCTTGATGCTGACTGATGCCTTCAGAGGAAATATGAAATGACGACATTGCAATGCACACAACAGAGACATAAAATGTGTGTGAGAAATAAATTCATACATCTTCATCATTTATGATCCATATGCATATTAGCATCTCACAAAATCTTTTTCTTCTTGTTACAGTTAAATGCAAATATTATAACTTAACAGATGAGAGGACGGCGTCTAGCGACGTTTGGCAGATGTGTCATTTTTGATTCACCTCTGTAGGCCTATCATATCTCCTGACATGAAATAATACCATGTCATCTGTCAGCTTTCTTATCCCACACTCGGTTTTTTTCTATTTGTCTCTCTCCCTTCTCTTTCGCTGTGGTCCACCACCACCACCGCCGTGCGCAGCGACGCTTCCTCGTTAGAGAAAAACCAACAAGAGGATGAAATGCTATTATAAAACCCACTAAAAGTTAAAGACAGATCCACATATTATCCGCTAGAATCCCATGCATCCCAGAGAGTACGCTTTTGCACGCACACACATTTGAGCTGACAAAGCGCCAACCCGACAGACAATTGACATGTAGACTCATCAAATCAAACACGAGCTGAGTGGAGAATAGATAAGAGCGAGATCTAAAAAGAACCTAAGATGGGGTCCGCTCCGTTTCGCTCAGTTAATCATTTCTTGTTCATTTTTTTTTTCTTATCATGGAAAATACTGCAATCCTTTATACTGTAATAATCTAAATAGTAAGAGACAATCAGTCATCACATCACATCTCTCTCACCAACCATGCATAATGCATGTGGACGCTCTCACAGAGCAGAAAATAAGAATAATAATGAAAAAAGAGAGAGATCATCAAAATAAGGCCAACGTCAAGAGCTCTTTTCTTTTCCGACTTGTTCACTGTGTGAAGTACAATTTTTAGAAACAATGCTAAATGGAAGACAAGAAGAAAAGAAAAAAAGAAAAGACGAAAGGTTGAAGCTGTGCATTCGCGAGTAAAATAAACATGGCCACTTTAATAGTCTTAGGGTAATTTTTCATTGAATTTGATATGCTCAAAGATAATCACTTGAGTTGAGCAAGTACATTCTCTCCTCTGTTGTCCCTTGAGCGACTATTATTCATCTAATCTCAGTTTGAGATATATAACAACGTTTGTATTATAAATGACTCTGAATCCGAAGATGACGATGACGATGATCAAAAAAAAACCTGTCCCTCCTGCTTCTGCTCTTAAATATATTTTTTACGCAGTCAGATTGAAGGTGTACAACAGAACAGCTACATACACCACACAAGAACCGAGTACATATAAAATGCAAATAAGCAAAAAAAATCACTGCTATGATGTTGCCGTTTGCTGTTATTACATTTTTTGCTACTTTTGTTGAAGCCTTCCCATTCTTTTTTTTTCTTTCTGACGTCGTTCCGTCCGTCGCTGTCGAGTTGATTCTAACGTGTTGCTTATTTCTTGATGTAAATGCGTGGGCGGCATGAAAGCTGAAAGTAAAGAAACTTTTTTCTTGATCAGTGAAGTGTTAATAGGCGATTATGTATTTCAATACAACAAAGGCTCAACTCAGCCACAGAAAACCGTCGTCCACATCAAATTAAACCAGACAAGTTTTCTTTCAAATTTTATTCCGTACAATTTAAAAAATGTGCATCTCAACAAACTCTGAGAGATAAGAACGAACAAATGGAATTTAATTTGCTTTTTTAAGAAATAAAAATGGCACCTGCTCGATAAGACACACCTGATATTTCTCTGGTTTACTGTAGCCCGACGCTCTCTTAATTTTCTGAACGAATTAGAGATACCATTTTATCAATTAATTAGTCGCCGATTTCTATGTGCATCTTCTTCATTTAATTTAATTCAAATAAGTGAGCAGAAGGGCTCAAAAATTCCTTCAAGCGGCACTCTGAAACGTTCATGTGTCCATCGCAGGAAAGCTCACACCCTGCAATAAAAAGGGTTCATACGTCGTATCTCAGATGGGCACAGTCAGCTCTAGCTGCTTAGGATTGAATTAAGATGCAACTTTTTTGCCCCCTACCACCGATCCGTAATTTTATTATTATTATACACGTCTCAAATTCACTATTAGAAAAGATTACATTGTAAAAACGCTCAAGTGAAGACGACAGGGTTGATGATGACTGAAGTTGCCTTGTAGCAGCCTCAGCTAAATATTCACCATTCGACATCACTGTAATCATCTCTTTTCCCAACAATATAAGACGAAAACAGATTTTTAGTTGCCTATAGGAAGTTCAGCAGTATCGACCAGGGAGATGCGATAATAATACGGTATTGTTGTGCTTATCTTCATTCAACCTAACGTAACAACGTGTTTCATTCTCTTTTCTTCCTCATCATCATCATTCTCGATCTCCCACAAGCAATCTCACTCTGCCTTTGAATCATTTAGACATTCTCACACAGTCAGGAAAAGCAGACGACGGAGTAAATTTTTTAAAAAATATCAATTGGAAATTTGCACCATCATGTTTATGAAAAGCGACTAAATCGGGGTTAATTTCGGGAACTCCGTCTTGAAACCAGTATAACTGAAATCAGCTATCCCAAAACTACCCAATAGATGCAATTGCTGATTGGAAATTTCAACCATTTTCATGAAATTCACACTTTTTCCAAAATCTGCTCCTGGTATGCAGCAGACACGCTCAGGACTTGCATAATAATAATAAAAATGCTTGCATATTATTACCTACGCGTGTCTCTTCTTCCTCTGACCACTTTGATTCAACTTTAGTTATGTAGATTATCAAATTATTTCTCTCCACAAACAACAACAACACAGCGACTTACGCCATCGTTCATTCTGGAAAGCCGGTGGTTGTCGGGCTGTGGTGTTAGAGGTGATTACATGAACTAGACTTGCAGTCAGGCAACATTCCAGCAGTACTTTTATTGGAGTATCTATGTTGTTCGTACGAGAGATATCTTTAGTGCTCATCTAGATTCCGACGGACCAGTAAAATACAATAAAACTACCACTACTTTTTCCCTCTTCTTTTTCACGATACTATTTATTTATTTCAGAGAAACTGATAGTTATGGGTGCAGCAATGTCAGATATGGAAGTTACACTACCGCATGTCAGTCGGTTTACAGAAAAAAGACAATAAATGTTTCTTATTCTAAATTCCAGTCCAGTTTCTTTAGATAGAAAGTAAAAGCATAATCTACTAAAGGCTTCCATACAACCGAGAAAAAAGATAGTTATTTACAAATATCAAATATTTATTTCCAGGGCCAGTTCTATATTTAAATTCCCTTTCCCCACATAAAAAACAACTTCCATAAAACTCAGTTTTACATTCCATGTCTAATAACTAAAAAACTGAATTACATACCTGCTATGTATGAATGAAATCCAGTTCTCTGTAATATTAATGTAACGTGCGTCAGCCAAGATATTTTTAGAAAGTTTTGAGGGAACAACAAAACGAAGAAAACTGGAATGGAAACAAGCAGTAGTGGAATTGGTGCGGACTGATTTAAACCAACAAGAAAATCGTTTTAAAATGCATTCATCATCTCAATGCTCCCTCATTCACACAAAATCTCTTTGGGCTCTGTTCCACTGGTTAAACATGAGTCCAGTGGTTTCAAAATTTTTACAGTAATCACAGTGGAAAACACTCCACAGGATTGCATACAAACAGAATGATTAAACGAGGTTCATAAATTACCACTTCGTTTCCGTCGACATGATGTATGCAGACACTCCACAATGAATAAAGTGGTCTCTGTGAACGTTTTAGAATGCTCGGTCGTTCCCATCAAGACCAAATGAATGCTCGGCAGTGCCGCCTCATCCTAACTTTGGACATTTATTATTACCCTTTGTGAGTGAGTGGAGACCCTTTGCCTCACTACCGTCGAACATTAATTCAAGAAGACACGCTACCGCCAATGAATCATGATCATGAATGAAATACATGCATCCCGTGCTCTGTCAACTCCTTTAAAAATCTGCTGACCATTACACATTCCAACTTCATTCCGCTGAATTTTAACATACCGCAGCAATTTCAAAAGTCAACTTCAAACCTCATCTCATCATGAAGAACCAAGGGGAAAGCTGAGAGACATTAACCAACCAAAGTTTGTACCTCGACCCATCCCTCTGATTTATTCGGACTTTTTACTTCTTACCACACAGTCCTGTCTTGGCATTTAGAATAAGTAAAACTCAAAGGTATTGTTTAATGACCATTGATCATCATCAGGACAAAACGCAAGGCATAAATTACGCAAAAACCAATCTAGCACGGAAAAGGAAAACCCCTTCAAGAAAAATGCCACCAACGACATCGACTTTGCGTAAATAATATTTTTAGCAACGGACCAGCAGCAAGCATTGCATAAAAAAGCATGACCGCTTTGTTCTTCCCATTCCCATGTCACGACACGATGGCACTGGGTGGTGTGGTAAAAACAATTGATTTCGTTAAAAGAAATTAGTGAAAAAATGTTCATGTGTAAAATTAAGTATTATTAAGAGGAAAAGGTAATAATGACTCGTTTAACTGAGCGTGGTGGATCCCAAACTCAAACATGAGCTGAAGGAGGAATTAAAAGTTCAAAGTTTCATGCAAATTATTAGAAAGCCCGTGGACGTGAACGCACAATATTCATCATCGTCAAAACGTCTTTTTGGGATATTTTAGAAGGGTAGTCCATCTCACATCTCAGATCCGCTTCTCAAAGAGTGTCAAACACATTAAAACAATTATGCCCACAATTACAAGGCTGATAAGTGCATGATGCTTGTGTTCCTGGATTTAGTCACACCAACATCGCTCTCATGCCACAACAATATGCATACATTATTAAAATAAGTCACCTACGTAAAATTGCTCACTGTTCATGTTTTTTATTACCTAAAACGACGTGGGTATCACTAATGAGCCTTTCATGATCTGTGAAGACATTGCCCCAGCCCTCTCCAATCTCCTCTTGTCTCTTTTATACCCTTTAGACATTCTCACAGAATGTGCAGCCACTCGACTCCCTCTCTCCGCTATCCGTCATCTTTCACAATTCAAACCCTTGCCTTTGGGGATACAAAAATATTTTTTCCTACTTTTACAAAAAAAGTATAAAAAACAACTTTAACTTGCGTGATAGGTGACTACAGTAAAGAAAGGTGGATTTTAGCCTGTATTTTCGATATCTTTTTCTTTCCTTCTCAAAAAATGATGTGATGCGCGATGATGTCGATGTGACATTTCACAGCACAGCAACACAGCACTCTGTACATT
Organism: Cyphoderus albinus; assembly: GCA_021029165.1. Taxonomy (NCBI): domain Eukaryota; kingdom Metazoa; phylum Arthropoda; class Collembola; order Entomobryomorpha; family Paronellidae; genus Cyphoderus; species Cyphoderus albinus. The sequence continues at coordinate 19,523 of VYYJ01001403.1, read as the reverse complement.
TTCTGCTAACAAGCTAAAATCAAACAAACCAGGCCAAAAGTAGGTGCTTGCTTCGACTATTATCTCCAAGTTAAATACCCCATACACACATTCATTAAATTAGCCAGTTGTCGTCGTTTCTCCGCTTTTTTCGTAGGTGGACATATGCAAAAATACATATATTTAAGAAAGTCTAGATTGTTTTTTACGAAGTGGAATGGTGTGGTCAGTGTGACGACTACAAAAATTGAAATACATAAAGTAACTGGTGTTTTTATGTGGACGTGTCCAAACTTATGCTTAATTTATTTTTTTCCTTTCAAACAAAACCAAACCCCAGCGCAGCGCAAAAATACTCTTTTTTTTATTTTTTTTAATTTTTTATCAACTTGCGTGCACGGTGAATGAGCAAATAACATCACATCATGTTTTGTACTATTTCACGCTTCGACTGACTCAATACCCCCTGTCCTTTGATATGAATCCACAATATTTTTGCGAATATAAAAGATATGTAAATTTTCTACAGCTTTTTCTGCAAAAAAAACGCCACATTTTACAAATCATTGTGCCTGGTCAGCAAGTAAATGAACCATTATTGTTCCTGTAACCTGTAACTTTGTTTGCATCACAGGGCTAAAAACCAGAAGAACTGCTAAATCCCTCGTAAAACTATTCCGAAAGGTCATGGCGATGAGGTAAAAGATCTGATTTGGAATTACGTCCGCCCATTGCAGTATTACGTATTTGGATTCAGAACCTAATATAGAAAAGCGAAATGGTCGTAACGTATGAGCTTTTTTTTCGTCTCACTCTTCTCAATCTGACCAAGAAATTCACAACAAACAATAAGTAGCGTAAAAACTATGTAGGCACACGACATAACGACCGGCAGGCGAAACCTAGTCAAACAAGAGATATGTGTATTATTCGAAAAATTGTGATGACAAGACTTTGCCATAATCAAAATAATTTGTGAATCGAAATGAAAAATTTTCTATCAACACTAACATAAAAGAGAGTCAAATACAATACAATGGCTTGTCAGCCTTCATCTCTCCAAGAACATAAAAATAAGAACCTATTTGGAATGATCATCTGGTCATACGGTACGGTACCTAGAGTAAAAACAGATCATCACCATCAGAGAGTCCGAACGAAAGAAAGAAAAAACATTTCCCATAAGGAAATCCAAAACATAGATATTACTAAATATGTCAGCTATTGTAATAATGACCAAACAGAGTGAGAACAAGTGCATGCGTCGGAAAACGGAGTGTTGCGCTTGCTATTCCATTCCAATTCTGGATTCTTCCCTAAAATGTCCTCATTCTTGTATAATCAACAACAATGTCTGTCTGCTCTGAATTCGCCGTGTGTGCAATACTGTTACAAGTTGCAGACAAGTTGTAATTTTGTACAATAAATGCGTAAATGACGCTGGACATTATGATAATTTTATTCGTCATCGTCTGCGCCTGACCTTTCTCTGCCTATAGGAGGATGAAAGTGCAAAAAGTAACAGGCTAATGAATTGAATGCATGTAACTTCTTTGTTCACACAAATGGAGATAATAAAGTGGTCAGCCTCTAGTAGAGAGATGCATTTTTTCCCGAAATTATAATTAGAGGTACAATACTGTTGACAGATTGAGATCATTGGACCAAAACAATTTCATTTCATCACCGTCACTAAACTTGTAATGACATTTGACGAATGTGGAGTGATAAAATGATAAAAATGTCTTTTCATCAATGTCTCCATTTCCGATTAAATATCGAGTCTGTCGGTGATGTATAAAAATCGTCTCCGCGTGCCGCTTGTATGCAAATGAATTAATTATTACAATACGACGAGTGCTTCTTAATTTTAGACTGCCTTCAATTCAAAGATTCTGTGTGATTGTGAGCTTTTATTATGACATCTACGGCGTCTCTAGTGAGAAGAAACAAAGCCGTAGCCCGCGATTGACAGGTGGGTGATACCTTTTATGTCGCATCTGTCATTTCGTTCACACCAATCAACGTGACTGACTACTGTATTAGTATTAGTGATCTCGATCTTCATTGATTAGCAAGGAGAAAAGGATCATGTTGTCACTTCATCTATCTCCAAATCGAAAATCACAAATGTAACCACCGTGAAGAGATTTGACAGCAATCAGTCCGTCCTTTATTCCCTATAAGATGAAATTCTCGGTAAAATGATCCCTTCTCAATTGTCGATTTCAGCTAAACACCAGGAAAAACGTCAACCTTGCTAGATTGTTTGTTTGTAGTAGTGGAATTGTACATATCAATAAAAAGACAAGAAACAAGACAATTCATCACAACAATCACGCAAGTAGTCGTCATCATCATGTAATAGATAAAATTCATTCCAAATCCAATCCTGACAAACGAGGCGATATCAAAATTCGTTTAGACTAACCACCAAAACGGACCGAAGGAACCTTCACGGCTAACACGTCAGCAACCAGCAACAGCAAAAGACTTGCACCAGTTTACATCTACCCACGCATACATCAAATTTTTTTTCACAAAAATTATTGTAATACTCTCTTTTACTTTGTATAAATAATAGCCAACAAAACAACATTAGAATCAACATCCTTTAAATCAACTTTTTAAAAACTGCCTGATCTGGCGAACTTTAAATGACGATGTTGACTAACTCAACAATAGAAGAAGCAACAAATTTCTCGGTCGCGAGTCGACAAGACCCCAACTAGCAAAAACAAGTAGCAGCAATAACAGCGTGATGAGATGCGCAACCCGACCGACAAGCAGCCTCAGCCTCTCACTTGACTTTACATTCACGGAACACCTGCGAAAGTTAAGGAGGCAGCAGGCAGAGCCGAGAATTTAGTCATAAATTAAACAGGATGAAATCAAACAAACTGGCGATTTCACAGCTTTTACTTGTGCATTTCATCGCGTGATTGTACCGGATTTGTGAATTGTGAATTGTCTCTATTTTCTTCGTTCTTTTGCCTGACACATCTAATAATTTAAAGAGCTCGGGCTGAAGGTACGGAGTTTCAGATGATAATTCAATGATTAGAACGGGAATCCTTTTATCCATATATAAAAATTTAATGATGATACGATAATATGAGGATGATGGTTGTTGGTGCCCCTCATGATATGATTATGACCATCGTCTTGGCTCAATGATGATTATGATGGATTCTGTGGATTCGCAAGAACAAACAACTGGTAGTCCAGGTCATTAATCAGCACATTCAACCTTCAATTCTGAAGTGAAATACATGTATCAAATTAAATGAAATTGTTGTATGATTATATTATACGATCTCGCTTAGTCATTCTCCTGCCATCCCATCGCCTGCCTCTGCCTCACTCTGCAATTTAATTTTTCCCTGTAGTCCTGCTCAGCTCATCCAACGAGTTAAATAATGATCTTGGCAGAAAAGCCCACGATTGATTGTGATCAAAAAGAAAAGGAGTTGCTGCTCTTCACTTTGTTGCTGTGTGTTCTTTTCTCACACTGAGGATGGATGCCTAATAAAATGTTAAATCGGCTCTCCTCTAGCACTTTACGTGCAACAGGAACGCAGAATGACCAAAAATCGAAATAGTCACCAATTTTTATTTGTACAACGAAAGTAGCAGTCCACTAAATCGTTTTGTTACCTTTGTTTGACAGCGATTATTATGACGAGCACGACTGGCGAAGAAAAAATTGTGTGTGTGGTGGTAAAATAGTAGTACATTATAACTACTGCTGGTGTAATCATGATTACATTTTTAATCTCCAAATACCACCTACGCACAAAACAACCTTTCAAGCTTTAAAAACGTGTAGAAAATATCAGCAGAGATAATTGGCTTCCAACATGCTACAAAAAAGTTCGTAAATTACATCCACTACAAAGATTTTACTTCTGATCTGTTGCATGTGTGGACGGTGGTGGAGTCACTGCTACCCAGATCTTATCATGCAGATGATCAGTTTTTAATGTTTTTTCTTGAAACCTGAATCTCAATCGCAATTAAATGTCCATCGTCCTCTGCAAAAAAATCAACGCACCCCATAAAAATGCCAGAAAAAAGAACATCAGAGCAGAAGAGCGTTTCATTTTCCATTTACCAAGTTCAATAAAATCCATAAAAATAGATATCAAAGTTTTCTCACATCCAAGCATATCTCAAAATAAATTTGTTTTCCTCACTCAGCCAACGAAGAGGCAAGGCCACATCTTTTTGTATTCTCAACTAAATAACTAACTAACCCTTTCTTTACAAAAGGAGCATCCCATCACAAATCTCCCTTGTCTAGTTAGTTAGTCCCCGTTAACTTAACTCCATTCAATAAATTACGTGTCTGCCACAAGAGAAATGACTGAGCGAAATGTAATAAAGAAATCCTATCTGAAAGTATCGAGTTGAAGAGAAGAATCTATCACTGATTCTTTTGGATATTGGAGGGAGAGACGAGAAGAGAAGAGGATAAATAAATAAATATTTTTAGTTTCATTTTACTAATTCAACTCAGCTAACATCATAAACATTTAATAATAATGCACAGTATCCACCATCTCATCCCTCCTTATCAGCTCCATTGACATCAGTTAGTAATAAGCATAAGCAAAGTTCTCTCTGCATCAATAATGCAACTCCCTTCTAACATTGCAAAATGGTGTCACACATCAAGATAAAAAATTGCAGCATGCCAATTGTTATTACGGAAATCTAACACCGACTGAGAAAAACAAGGCTCTCGTTAAAAGAAACATTCTTAAATGACTATGACGATCGTCATCCTCATCATCGTCCACCTACCCAGCCATGTGCTTATGTTACCAATAATTTTAATTACGTTGTAAGTTAACTCATGGAGCCAGCTAGAATCTCACAGCCACAGTCCTTCCTTTCCTCTAATATCATCATAATAAATATTAGAATATTTAAGTAATAACAACGATAATTATTATATTATCATTTTACGTGGGCAGTAGCAGCAGCAGTTAGTAAAGTAAGTAAGTAGTTAAATGAGTTATATCCTTGCCTTTTCTCCTCGTCTGCAAAGTATTTATGACGCACAAAAAAGAGACAAACGAAACGAGAGTCAGTCAGAAAGAGATAGCTCAACAATTTACTACCAAATGACAGCATCACTGCACACATGCCATGTATCATTTCTTTTCTTCTTTTTTCCTTTCTGTAAAAACTTTACCCATCTTGCACTCAATCCATGTGAGATGAGAAGTCGGTTGTTGCAAAACTATCTATATGTAATGTGTTTACTTGCAAACTTACCACGTAGAAGAATGTCCATGTAACTATCAACTCATGTAGAACAGATTATTTATTATTGTATCATTCATTGCGATCTAGCTTCATCATACATTATAATATGTCATTGTGACAAAAAATTGTACGTAAGTAGTGTCAAGCTCATAAATTTCACTATCTCTTCCAAAATGACAAGTCTGAGTTGACACACAATTGGGCATCTTAAATATGACCCATGTTTGTAGCTATCATTTACAATTTTTTTACTTTGCAAGTTTCTCCGCTTAAACATACCTATTAAATGGCAGGTAAGCATTTAATTTTAAAACAAAAAACATTTTTTTACAAATCTTTCTACATCACCTTGTCGAATGTGCTCATATGTAACTATGCAGAGTTCATTCTATTCCTAAATTCACAATGACTATGACTGACTACCAACAACGGATGGAAGGGGTAAAAGAAAAAAAATCGTAATGAAAGCAACAGTTTATTAAAGGTGTATTCGGCTAATGGTAATAAACAACAATGCGTCTTTTTACAGCTTAAAAATGCAATGAAGTGAAACGAAATGTTGCAGCGGAGTTTGCATGCGCAGAGCTTTTGTATTGTATAGCACATCGTGAGATGACGATGAGTCGAGCTGATGATGATAATCATTCTCATCGTCATCATCGTCGAATCTCACAGACAAAAAATGTGAGTTCGTTGAGAAACGCCAGATCGATTTCTTCCGGATGGATTTTCATGGAAATTGTGAATCAATTAAAAAATTTGTTAATCGCTCCGAATATTTCGAGGGTGTAGATTACAAATATATGGTCAAATTTGGAACTGCTGTCAACCTTTGACCTAAAACTCGGCTGAGAAAACCCACATGGACATGACGACAACAACTGGCATGGTGGTGAGTGAGTGTTGCTGTTGCTCTTCTGCTCGGCTGAAGATATGCGTAAGACGTAACACACCATCTCTTGTAAAAGAGAATACCCCCATGAGATGAATCAATGTGTGAAGGAGACTCTGACTCCTCTGAGACGAGAGCACATGCCGCAACCCATTGTACATTAGCATAGTGGACACAATATTATTAACTAGCAAGCCTCACATTACAATACAACTTAAATACACGCTGCACGCAACATAAATATGTTTGTAATATATTGCGCAGCGACTTAGTTATTATTATTACTACATATTTATTATTACTATTTAGTTTAGAATGCATGCATGAATTCAATTATTCCTTGACCAAGTGTTGCATTGCAATGAGACAGACACCGACAATTTCTGTGAGTGATACAGAAATAAAAGAATGTGCGAGAAAGATAAAAGAAATCGTGCAATGCAAGGGACAATTGAAATGTAAACGTATTACTGTAAAATGTAAATGTTATATGACGCCGCGTTAAATCCTCGATTAAATCCTCAACGTTCCTCTTTCTTATCCTTTCACTTTACTTTTTAACAACATTGACATGTTGACACTCATTTTCACTTGAGAGACTTGGGCATAATCATGAAAGCCGAAAGTCCACTGAAGCAATGAGTTTTACACTTTTGTGCAAACTCACATCTACATATACCAATAATAAAAATAATAATCGATGTGACATGACAGTCAACTGAGTGGGCGATCAATTCCAATTCTTTGGATGAGGCAAGAAAAAAAGATGTCTACAATTTACAACTTTATAATTATCTATACATTTTTTACTCAGTGTGTGATTTATTCCGCTTTGAGGCTTCCTCATCACAATTAAACAATAGCAGGCATGCGGCTTGTCACAAGATATCATGTCGAGTGATTTGACTACATTACGATTATGATTGCTGATTTAAAAAAAACAATCCTGCAATCCTCAAAATTAAAAATGTAGTCAGCCAACACACTTAATTTTGAAGTGTGATGTGAAATGGAAAACACAAAACAACTCACTAAAATATACAAATATGCGTGCAATGCAAAATATTTTCTTAATGGAAAAATTGGTATTTGATTATAAATGAGTTTGAATGCATTACAATCAATTATAAATGTGCAACGTTTGCATAGATTATCGAAGATGCAGAGACGCAGACGTTAACTAAATTTGCAACCAACTTAAACATCAATTAAGGCAGCCATGAGCCAAGTCCATCGACAGTCTCATCAAACATCAATAAAAATAATTGCTGTGAATGAATGAATGCATTTCTTTGTCATGAATCTTATCCATTTCTTATTAAGTAATGTCAATGTGATAACTAAAATGCAACTTACAGTAATCTACAAATATTTACATACGCGATAATCGCCCTATGAAACATCCATATAAAAGTAAAAGTTGTTGCATGATATGACATGACAAGATGAAACAACTTCAGTAGCGATTTCCGGTATCTTTTATGACAATGCATGATAAATTATCATTGATAACTAAACCCAATTACCACCAGTGTAGTAGTAAATACCTTTGTAGTGAGCAATAGTTAAGAATTAACTGAAATTACCTTTTTCATGATGCCAGTCTTCCTCTTCGAGAAGGTAGTGTATCTCCGTAGTTTATTGTCGATAAATTCCATCTTAATCTTGACTCTGCCCTTTGTCTTTTTCCCGTTTGGGGGTAAGGCCTTCTTCGGCTTCGGCTCCGCGTTATTGTTATTGTTGTTATTATTGGTGGAAGAACTGTTATTGTTATTACTGCTATTATTACTCGTTGAGTGGTTATGATGGGCGTGATTGTGGTGGTTGCTGTTCACCATGGGTGGAGGATTAGCCCCACCTCCCCCACCACCACCACCGGCGCCGCCACCCCCTCCATTGGCACTTAGAAGGTGGCCAAAATCTGTTCCAGTTGGCGAGTGGTTGTGATTCGCCAGTGTCGAGTAATGCTCGTGACCCGGTGGAGGGCCAAACGGATTCTCTGAGCCCAGCATCGCAAATGACCTCTGACTTGCATCAAGGTGATTCTGCATTTTGATATGTTGATTGCTGTTGGTAGTTAGTTTAACTGACAATGTCTCTAACGAAAGATATTTTAAAATACACGTTTAGTTCTTTCTCCTAAAATAGTTTCAGTTTGTCCAATTTTCTCATGTATTCCAACAATGACACACGATGCACTTTTTACTGACTGTTTATAGTTTATACTTTCACTTTGTGGACATGTCAATTAAGAGGTCAGTGATTCTGGGACAGTAAATAAATACGAATTAATTAAAACACTCAGCTGACTTAATGCGAAGTATATAAAAAATTGTTCCAAGTAGTTGGAAGCCTTGAGAGTTCCAAAGTGTAAAAGAAACACCGGATTTTTTACGGTTCGCGGGATGGAGCTAAAAAGTTGGAGTGTAGTAGGAGCAGTTTCGCAAACATTTAAACATGTAGCGTAAAGACAAGAGAAAAAGCAATGTGCTTTTTGAGTTTTTCTAGTCCTCCAGTCCGGTTTTTGTTCGGAGTAATAAAATCCTTTTCGGGATCTTCCGGGTTCACCCAGTCTCCGCCAATCTTGGCTTGGAAGACACAGTTTGAAAAAAGAGTTGAAAACAGTTTTCTATTTTGGAACCACGGTACGGTGGTGGTGGTGCAAAAAAGAACAAGGTTCTTAACGACTTTTATAAATTGCGTTTTTTCTTTCCTTTTCGATTGTAATGCTAGCACACAATCTTTAACTCTTTCAAACTTTCTTGGTGTTTCATGTGCGTATTTATTTTGCTTTTAGTTTAATAACTCGAAATCATTCGACACCTCACAAAATATTAAAAAGTTTGGCTAATCTCAGGCTAAAAAATGTGTCCATTAAAATTTCTCCGCTTCTACTCTTATTTATTTATATTGTACTTACAATAATAATAATAGACACATGAGGAGAATGCATTCATTACATTAAATTATCCTCATAAAGTTGTAAAAGTAGCAAGAGATAGATTTTTATTACGGTTTTTGCACAAATTAATGAATTGCTCTCATATAGAGGCTAAAAACTTCACAGGAAAGACCACGCACTGTTTCCTATTACTGAAGACTGATGCTATTTTTAAGTAAGTGGAGGAAAATAATCTACTGCCAACACACGAGGTTCGGTTTACTAAAAGAGTAATGTTTTAATGTTAATGTGTTTATTATGACGATGATGAAGATATGCACAAGTGCATTGGATTTCTTGTAATAAGTAAGGAGAAAAGGTTTATAAGAAGACAAGACTTGAAGAATCTTTCTTTTTTCAGGTTTCGCTTCTTGAGGAGCACCTATCTCGATAACAGCTGAGTGCAGACTGCATTTGCCAGTTGTGTATTCACTTGCCGTATTTGGAGATTCCTCTTTACTTCACTTTTACACACCAAATCAGCTCCTTCTTCATTACAATCATCAAATAACCAGCGAAACAAAGCGAGTGAATGAGCGATACCTCGGCGAGTTACCAGTTACCAGCAGCCAGTGAACGATGAACGCAGCTCAACTTCAACTTCTTCAACTCACCATTTCATACATGAAAAGGCGAACCAGTAACAGCAATCGAAATCTAAACGGCGCTGGCAACTTACTTTGAGCAGATTCATCATGATATTCGTTATAACCTAACCTAAGCTTAATCGTACCGTTTAGTATCATATCATCATCGCACCAGCTTAACCTGAGCGGAGTAGAGAAATAATTGTGGCAATCTGGTAATATGCAGACAAGAAAAGCGATGTTCTTTTGCTGAAGCTCCTGAGCTGATATGTTCAAGCAAATATGCTTCAAATCATTTCATTGCTGATGATGATGGTTCATGTATGTTGGCCGCAACATTTACAAACTCCGAATTTAAACACATTTTACTCCCGAGATGGACATGGACACAAACTTAGAATTTTGACCATGGCCATGTGTAGCTTTTTGACAAACGTTTCTAACATACGACACTAATATGGACGCTAGACGCTACTAGGTTTTATGTGAGACTGAAAATGAGATTTGTGAATGAGAGCTGTGATAATTATAAGATAGAGTTAGCTAACATTAAAGAGAGTCTACTTTATCATGTTTGTAATAATTTAAAACAAAATATCAAAATATGGAAGAATTAAATGAGAGATGACGTGCGCGGAAGAAGTTGGTTTCGAAGTGGCAACAGAGAAAATGAGTAAAAGTCTCCTTGAAGAATCGAAATAAATAACAGTTTATGGATAAGATTTTGATTAAATTGGTGAAAGAAATGTGTTATTCAGTCTGAAACTGACATAAAATGACAAATTGCGATGCGATACGCATTGACACTCATTAATACAAAAAGAGCATTAAAAGTTCAGAGTTGAGCTGAACGAGTCAACCTCTCCTTGGCGTCATCGACGTCGTCGATCGTACGATGAAATTATGCGATGTATGTAATAAATAATTATCGTGTTTTTCCATCTCAAATAACCATTTTCAGACATAAAATCGAATTTAAAGAGAAAAATGGTTCCAAAATAAGTGACATAACAATTTTCTTGTAGTCAGCCTATGACGAAACATTTAGAGGAGGCTTGGCAGTCAGCACACCCTAAATTTTTAATCATTCCGGTTTTCACTAAAATTAAGCCTGTTATTAGTTCAAACATTTGTTTGGTCCTCTCTCCTAATGATAAATACAAAGTTGGTAAAGTAATAAATGAAAAATCAAAACATCTCTGTGAGTAATTAATGAAAAATTTTAATTAGCCCGCAGGAGTCTATATAATATGTACAATAAAAATAATGTCTCGTGGTAATTAGTGCGGCACAAAAATTGGGAACTCGTTAAACTTGACAAATGAATGATTTATGAAAATTACTAATTATTGTTACTTTCATTTATAACGAGTTACATGTTACTTATAATTATATACTAAATATTTTATTTGTTTTCACGCTAATGTAAATTTCGGACTAAATCCAGAAAATGTTTAAAGATGGATTCGTTTTACGATTGCTCTAGTGAACCCAATCATAAAAATTCTTTTTTCGTCAAAAGGAGAGCCAAAACAAAATGCCTGAAGGATTCTAAGTGTGAGTCACAAACTCTGCAATACAATATTTAATAGCTAAAACGAGCTAATAACTGGAAGACGTTCAAAAAATGAGACCTCTGAGCTCCTCGGTAATAAACAAGTGTGCAATTTCAATTTTTCGTGACGTCCATATACATTTCGCATGAACGCTTTTTTCAACTCTAAATCTCTACATAAATGTGCATATGAGGTTTTCCCTTTTGTTGTTCTCTTTTTTTAGCCGAATAATAAAGAATCTCGTCCGATTTTTTTGTGTCATTATGTAGCCAAAATAACCTGAATACTATTTTCATGGTGTATTATTAAGACCGAAAATAGTTCTCTATACTAACTCAACTCACTTAATAAGCATATGGAGTAGTTTAAACGTATAGATTAGCTTGAGCTTACGTCTTTAGGACTTATCTTTGCCGATGAAAGAAAAAAAGGGATTTTTTGGCTCGCTTCCTGCTTCCCGATATTCTAAAAGTAGCTAAAAATGAAATTTACATGTGGAGCCGTCTTTCTTTCTTTACAGCTTAAAAATGCTGGCCTTGCCTCTCGGAGTTACAACGGAGTCAAGTCGAACTCGAACATTAACTTGAATTGAATGGAGCAGGAGCAACCAGAACGAAGAATTTGACTGACTGAGTTGAAAGTGAGCACAAGAAAGAGGAGGAATGCCAGACTGAGGAGGCTGGGAATGGGATCGTTTTCAAAACTTCTATATATTGAGCTTTGACTCGAGTTTCAAACGGTTGCACATTAAAATTGGTAGGATTCTCAACCGACATGGTTAATCGTTGGATGTTCTAAATAAACTCTCTAGACAGCAATTTGATAACTGGCAGAGCCTATTATTTCCCGGCTTTTAATACCCTTAAATCTATAACTCATGCATGTTTGTACACACACTGCTAGTAAATACATTGTAACATTGTCGCGGAATAATAGCGCCATCAAAATCTGAACGCAATTGATTACTTTTTTACACTTTTCAGTTTTCTCTTTTCCTCGATTCGATTCTGTAAGCTAATGCATCTGTGTGTCTCCTAGCATAAACTTTGAAAAACACAGGCTCGCACTTTAAAAGAATAAAAGTTGGATTTGAAAGGCTAGAATAACGAAATGGATAGAAAACTGTTGCAGTTACGACTTGCGACTAGAGAGACGTAAAAATAATGGAATGAGAAGGTGGGCGTATGCTTACTTAGAATCGACTTTGTAAAAAAAAGAATCCTTGACAAAAAATATCCCTGTGGATGGAAGACAGCAAGAAAAGAAGAAATGGATGAAAACAAGTCTCAGTCTCGCAACTATGTACAAACATGAAACGAAAAGTTTAAAGTTAGACTAAAAAGACAAGTGGCAAGAGGCAAGTGCGTAAGTCTGTTAGTGAGTGAGTAAAAACCCAATTCCAATAGGAATTAGGAAATGGATGAGTGTGAGAAAGCATAAAAATAACTTCTATTCGCAGTAATGTGTACTGGCGATAAAAAAAATCCGGCAAACAAGGCAAATAACATTTGAGCGTTTCCTTTGCCAATTGTGGGATATAAATAATTTAGGCTGGCTTCAGTACAACAGAGGTGCAAACATTTTCTATAATGCTTTTCTCTTTCAATTTTCTATCTCCAACTCCACTCTCTGCTGTGACGGACGAATATTTGCAAATTTCATTTCGCTTCCCATTACGAGAAATATCGGATGACACACACACAAGATAACATAAAGTATAACGCAACAAGACGCACTCAGATTTTTTCTAAGGTTTTGGGTGTTTCTTCGACAGTCTCCATTTTATGGATGATGCGAAAATATTTCAAATGTGGGTAACTCGCGATCGCAAAGTAATAATCTCGTCTTGTGTGGATATTAAGGCTCATAAAAATAAGCAGCTTGAACTAAAATAATCATGAGTGCAATATTAATCTGAAGATGCTTCATTCATCGTATAATTACGGAGTGGCTGATGACAGATAAGATTAGAAGGTGCAGGTGGCACAAAGTGTCCGATTCCAATAAAGCAAATCTCTGCATTAGTGAAAGAAAATGTGAAAGCTTCAACATTTCGTTTCTCATTCTCACTCACACAGAGCACAAACCATGGGATTATTAGAGAAGGAATGTCTTCTTGTTGATGAACTATGTGAATTGTGATGTGCAGTGGTGCAGGGTAATATAATAGTCAAGAAAATGAAAATGAGCAAGCAAAAAAAGCGGAATGGCTCTTCTTAGCTGTTCATGCAGCAAGTTATAGTTACTTTGGACTAGGTATTATAATAATGCTTTAATAATATGCTAGCGCCTGATACTCCTCTCTGAGAATGAATAATATCACTTTGTCGCTGTGTTGTCTTGTCTTAACTGACTTCACTGTTGTACGTGTACACAACACCACAGTCCGCTCAAAAGCTGTTGGGGAATAAAGGCCGCCCAACTCCTAAAATAGGAAGTGATTTCCTTTTATGGACTCATGGGAAATTTAATGCCATGTGCTCTTGATTTTTATTCTTCCGGGCCACTGGAAGATCTTGCGAGTTTTATAGCTCTTGGCAAGATTGTAGTAGGAGAAGACGTTCTTTTTAAAAATTCTTGCAAGATAATAAATTTGAAATTTAAATGTCGTTTTTTATTTAAATTGTAAGAGTCAAAACTATAATTTTCTACAACTGTTCAGTGTCCAGCTCCAGTTCAGTTATTGTATGATGTCAATTGGTGTAGTTGAATGATTTCAATCAAATAAGTTTAAAAAATTTAAAACAACGTCCGCTAGAATGAGCTTTGCTACGTTCGTTCAATTCATTCCTTTGTATTGAGTTATAGATATTATCATAATCTAAATTTGCTCTTTAAATTCCATGTTTTTTTCTGTAAATCGGGAAATACATGATAAGCTTTAATAATTTAAAGCTCCAGGCTTTCCGAAAATTTTATTTCATTATGAAATTGCCACGTTTTAATTAACTGTGGTACAGAGCGTGAGGCATGTCAGAGAAAGGTGAGCTATGAGTTTCTCATTCAACTACCTCATTACAATATACAGAATTCTGCAGAAAAAAACATACACACGAGACTTGCTTCAAGCAAAACTTTGATTATTTTGTAAGGATTTTGAGGTATTTAAGTTTTATTCGAACGACAAGCATTTATTCGAACCTGTGCATTGATCCGTCTAAACATTACAAGTTTTTTAGTACATCATATCAAACCATATTTCAGGTTATTCGTCTAATTTTTATTTGATAAATAAAGAACCGCACTAAAAATCAAACAGCAGCACGAAATTTTAATTAAGTAATTTTTTCAGATTGTACATTTCTTTGGGATTAAAAGTTTAATCTTAGGCATATTTTTTGTCGATAGCACTTTACCGTATTTTTGAGTGATTTATGTAGTAAATAAAAACACAAAACTATAATTAATTCATTATTGACATTTAACAGATTTTTCTTCTTCAAACCTGCATAAATATACATTCAGCTCATTAAAAATGAATACATCCTCTAACGTTTGTAAATATTCACATTGAGTAAGCTCTATTTGGAAAAGGGATAGTTGTATATAGAGTTATATTTATTTAGAGATAATAAATAACGAAACATAGTTTAACGAATTCATTCATTTGTATTTTGTGTTATCTTAATTATCGTAATTCATTAAAAGTTACTCTGTCCGCCCTGCCTAAATACAGAATTAACAGTAACAATTTTTAACATGTACACGTAGCATTTCTACCATTGCATCTTCGCATGGCCAAAGTTTAAAAGACGATTTTTATAATCATCTTTTAAGTAAGTCCAAGCTCATGATCCTTCGGATCGAATTCGGGTTCTACATTTGGCCGCCTGTGAAGCGTGATGCTGATCATTCCTCGAATTTTCCTCATCATGTCAATCACTTCCGACGTGCTCCGTCCCCGGACGGTTTCACCGTTGATCTGTTGAAAAAATTAATGATATTTTTTCTTTAATTTGTCAAAATAATAATATTATAAGAGCTGCAAAGCTTTGAAATAATTTGCAGTTCGTGCTCGTACCATGATTAGTTCATCGCCAACGCGCAACCGCCCGTCCTTTGCTGCAACGCTGTCAGGATAAATTGCACTTATGTAGGTACCGCCCTCCGAGCCGCCCTGGAGACTGAAAAAGTTTTGAAACAAGAAGCGCGATTCTTTAAATTATGAATTTCCGTCGGGAAAATGGGTGCGAGAATGGGAAAAGAAATGTGTGTACTGTTTGGTTTTCAAATAAAATATTGAAGTTGTAATTTTTGTCAAAGGTCTTACCTAAAGCCAAGTCGACTGCACCATCTCCGACTGAGTTGTACTGTAAAAATCTGCAAAGGAAACAAGAAAGCATTAATATTACCCCCATTAATTCTTTTCGCAAGGCCAACACAATTTTATTTTTTGTAATATCTGCAAAGAAATCGTTTCTTTTTACTAACCTGCTCCCCATTGCATTGATTTATATTAACGACTTCAGTATCACATTCTCTGAATTCCCGGCCGTCTGGACTCCTTCTCTGTGGGAGCGAATGCCTGGCACTTAGGTACATGGAACTGCTGCCCTGCTCCTCGCCATCTTCATTCATGCTTAGCCTGGATTCAACGCTGCTGATTGTTCCACCTGCTGCAATGAAAACGGAGGGAAGTAAGAGAACGGGATCATAAGTAACATTAAAGTAAATGAGATCCCATTGTTTTCCTTTCTCTTTATGTGAGAGAAAGCGTGAGAGAAAATTTAGTTGCAGAGGCAGGAAATTGTTGCCGTAAATATCAGAGAAGAGAAAAAAGTTACGGAAACAAAAATATATTCTCCGAAGTACATTATTCCGACTAAATATTTTCTCTTTAAAGTACCTGAAGTTGCGCCGCCATGTCTGAAGCTGGAATCCAACTCTCCGGAATCTACCAACTCTTCAGTGCTCTCGCCTCCTTCCTCATCATCATGAGAAAAGAGAACACCCTTCCACTTTAATAATCCACCTGACTTTGTGGAATCCGATGAGGTCGAATGAGAAGTTGAAGTGGAAGGTGATGGCTCTTTCGCGGATACCTTTGAGTCTTTTGTCTGGTAAAAAAAACAAGGAAATCGTTAAGAACGAGAGCTCATCTGCAGCAAAGTGCGCTTTTCACATCGGCATTAAATAATAACCCGTAAAGAAAACAAACGTACTTGTTGAGTGGTTTTGCTAGATTTTGTCGCAGTGGAGAGTGTAGATGGAATGTCAGCATCCGAAAGTGCAGTGGGAGAATCTCCACCGGTAATTCGAAAACCAGACCCGAAAGCATCCTTGTTAAATTTATTCCCTTTCCCACGGGTTTTGGGTCCGCCGGTGGTTGAGCACAGAATCGCGGACTGGTAAGCGGGTTGGCCGGGTTTAAAATTGCTCCCATCCCCCATTTCCGTGTCCGTTGCAGCGTAGCCCGGTTCTGACACGATGCTGTCATGCTGGAAAATTTTCAAGACAAGACAACGCAATTTATTTGAGCGTCCCGTCCCACATAATAAAAGTGATTTAGTGCGCCATTCACTGCGAAGCTTACATGCTGGAGATCTGACGTGAAAGAGTCGTCATCTTCCAAGCTACTGATTTGATCCAGGTTGAGGGTAAGCTGTCTAAAAGATGGCTTTCGTGCTTTCGGAGTTGCCTGCTCGGAGTCGCTCTCATCCTCTTTGTTCAGCGTGGGACTACTGACGCTCGGAGTGCCATCTTCATCCTCATCCCCCTTAAAAATTCCATCGTCCGCATCATCGTCATCGTCGTCGTCCAAGGTTATGCCAGAACGAAGATCAGAATAGTTTCGATACAAATCAGTCTTTTTTCCATGTTTGCCAGTGATAGTCCCCACCGGAGTGGATTCTCCGCTTCCACTGCTCCGAGTCTCCGTGGGATAATTACTGCTGCTACTATGATTCGCAGCCGTGAGGCGACTAGCACTGGACCTGTAAAAATATAGGGAAAAAGTGTTTAAAAATTATATATTATAATAAATATTAATAAAGTAATAAATAACACAGCAGAACCTGTAGCCGGAGCTGCCTCCACTGCTCGAGGAGTTGTTGCTGGCAGGTGGTGTGGTCGTTGAAGAAACTCGCTCTTGTGGCAAACTCTTTTTCGACTTTGGCTGGGCTGTTCCAGCAAAATCTATGAAATAAAGCAAAAAATGCATGTTTTATATTTAAAAGTTTAGTTCTGTTCATGTTTCGCATGTTCTGCCACAGTCGCTTTTACTCTCCCGCAAATCCACTTTCTTTTCCCTCAAAAGAAAAGTGAGTCAGTGTGTTAGGTTACGGTTTGGTTTGGGACACTCTTCGTTATCTCGTGTTTTCCTTGTCTACCATAAAAATTGGGGGTAAAGCATTCCGCAAGTTTAACTAGTTCGAAGTCAAAAGAGTGTCTTTTATTATTCCAAAAATCCTTGAACAAACTTCACTCTTTCAAGAGTCAGCTTTAGTTCAGTTTAGTTTTTCCCAGAAAACTTTCACTTCCAATGTAATGTCCATTTTGTTCTAGTGGAGGAACGGAGCAGAATTATGCTCACGTTTACACAACATGATACAATAATATTCTGTTGCTTTCCACTGAGAACCTTTTAAGTACTTTTTCTTGTAAGTATTTCAACAAAATTAAACTTACCGTTTGTTATCTACACTTACAGTTACACAAAACCTTACACTTTGGATTATACGGGTAAACTTTTATTCTTTTTATTTCTAGACGTTTCGTTCCACTCTGTAACTTTAACTCGCCCTCGCATTCGCCTGTCTCCAGTTCACGTTTCTTTTTAGTTGCCCATTCTTGCGAAATTCATTTGTGAATCGTGATTCCAAGAATAGTGATGATAGTTGTAACTGTATAGCATACGGTTTATTTAGTTTAACCGAGAACACATTCATTTGGAAAAGTTCGTGGAAATGCGGCTAAAATGACGTCAATTCGTTTATTCGATAAAGTTGCCCTTCTACATTAGATTATTTTTTATGTATTCAATTTATTTTCAGAGATCTCTTGAGCTAAAATAAACAGAAGCGTCAGTTATTTTTAGACAAAGAGATTCCACTTTCTCCAGCTGCGAAGCTGACTGAAAGTGACGTTTTGAAGTTGAAATCTATTCAAGCTTTCTTTTGATTGCCTTCACTTTTACTAACGACTTCAAAGATTTTTTGATTGACGTACTTGTCTCAGTCCACACACACACGTTTTTATGTTTATAGCATTCAAAGGTTGAAAGCTGGGTTACGTGCTCTTTACCTCTCGCTTCATAGCTTTTTGAATGGATTATGCATTAAAAAGGCTAAAAATAAAACGCTTACGACTTAGGGCAGCAGAGAGCACTTCTGGTGAGGGAGTCACTCCAGGATGCTGAAGCCTTCGCCTGGGCAGTGTAGCGGGACCGTTGACATCCTGATTTAGGGTCCTATGACCCCTTAATCCTGTGGTCCTTCCAGCCATGGAACCAGGAAGTGAATGTTTTGGATCGGAGCCAGTGCCACCCGAGCTCATACTCATTTGCTTCCGCACAGCTAAGTCGTTCAGCATGTCGATAGCTTCCTTTCTGCAAAGTAGGAGAAAAAGTTTGGTGTTTGTTGAGTCACAAAGTGTTATTTATATACGGTAATCTCTTTATCCCCCAAGTATAGATATAAAACTCTTAATAAGTTGCAACGCAAATATCCGTTTTTGTTGCAAATTGCAAACAAGCTGTTGTATAGTATTAGGCAGTATAAAGTAGTTGGTTTTTCCACCGAGTCACCTTTCCTAACGAATGCGATGGTTGTGTTGCAAGTATGAGAGGGAACGAAGGATAATTTGATAACCTAATTCTGCTGATCATATTCGTACCTAGGGACATATCCGCAAACAAGCAAGAAGACCAAATGTGAACTATGAAAATGTGTGAAATGGCACCACTTTCAACATGACGTAGATATTGAAGAGGGCTTAGTTTTCTCTGTTTACTTTGTGTATACCGAAAAGTCTTTAAATTTAAAACTACTGCCTCAAGCAAAAACAAATACAACCCAAATTTCATTTCGGCTGTAATGCTGTTGTTCTTTTATTTCCCAGTTTAAGGAATTTATTCCACTTGAGTAAGAACGTGGGCAGGTAAACGAGAGACTTTATTTTTAAGAGAAATGTGCCGACTTTCACCTTGAGTTACTCCCAAATAAATGATATGTGTGCACATAAAAAGCACACAATGTATGTGTGGCTGTGTTACTGTGTTAGGTAGTAGATTCCATTAGTAATGGTGAATAGCTTTTAAAGAAATTCCCGAGTGGAAAAACGGTTATTTAAAGGGC
>VYYJ01001402.1:0-31317 GCA_021029165.1 Cyphoderus albinus | reverse complement strand
CTCTCGAAAGAACATTTCGTTTAGCTAAAGACTGATAGGCAAACATCATTAAAGAAAATGAACCACTTCAAATAAAAAAGCTTCGGCAAACACACTCGAGGCGAAAGTTATTTAACATTTCTAATCATTGGTTTTTCATCAGTGCAGTAATGTATGATTTCTTGTCGTGTGTGTGGTTCAATATTGAATTATCAGAAACTTTTTCGTAAATATTTGACACATTCCGAGAACACATTATACATAATTACAAGCAGTGTGAAATTGGCTCTGCATTAGTAGTGTTGTGTATTAGAGAGACTTAAAAAGTACCTTGGCGAGCCTAAAAAGAAGCCCGTCGCGTCATGCTTTTACTGAAAGTAATAAAATAAACTTTGCTTGTGATTTCAGTCAAGGTTCTCACCACAACAGAAACCTCAAACAGACTGTTTGGGGCTTGACGAAATTCTCGCAATGTGTGCCGAGTATGAGGAACAAATTGCCAAAGAACTTCAAGAGAAAAGAGCAGCGACAGCTCAAAACTCGGTAAATACATAAACATTCATTTATTAAATAAAGCTTTAAATGATATGTGCCTACCTAAGAAAGAAAATGTGCAGCGGGTTCTAATCATGCGTGAACATCCTCTTTCATGTCACTCATTTTCTAATGAGCACAGGTCTCAAACGGTAAATCTCCACCGGAGCAAAATGGAAATGTGAAGTCACCCAGTGGAAGCACGCCCACGAGCCCGCATTACTACAGCAGTGGAGGCAGCAGGTAAAAAGAGATTCATTTTATTTCATTTCGATGCAGCATTTACACTTTACTCGATATTCATCAACATTCACAGCTTTGCTTTCATGATCATGACCTGCCCGTAATTAGTGATGGTGCAATGAACTGATTTGGGGTTTCTCTTGGTTTCAGTACCAAACCAGAACCAAACTACAACTAGTAAAGAGTAGCTGTAAACAAGATTCCTTTTTGACAAAAGCTGATGAAGATTAGATTACAAAGATGAAATGAATCAGTTTCAGTCTCAATTAAATGTTATTAAGAGCCCACCAACGTAAACACGTGAAACTTGCTTTCATTTCATGTCAAAACTGATTTGCATAATGAAGGAATGTTGATTGATTAAAAGAGGCTTTGTAGTTGAATGCTGTTTGGAATTAGTATCAATCAGTAAAATCTTTCGTTCCACCGGGGACATTATGGATTTATTGACTTTAATTGCGCTGTAATGATTAATCTCTCCATATGGGGAAGAGAGCAGTGCGGCAAAAACGCAAAAAGGCTGTAAGGTTGGACATGGGAATGCAAAGCAAAAGCAACGACGCCTTGAGAAAAGTAGCAGCTGCCATTCTATGCATTAATATTTTACATTGTATGACAATAATATCATCACTTCCATTTAAGATTTTTACGTTTTTGAACATAACTATTTTCATGTGCCATAACTGGGTAGAAAACAATAAATGTCGATAAATATCTCCTTGGTCCACAAACAAAATCCTCGATTGAGAATTGAGAGGTTTTGCAAAGGGTTCAGATGGGCGGTGAAAATCTGCTACGAGGATATCTTTTCACTAAGGTTTTTATTTTTTGGTGTTGGCGCTGCCTGACCCAGGTCAAAATGAGAACAAAACTATCAAACTGGGAGGAAGGCTATGGCCTCTGAGGGAGTTGCAAAGTAAATAAATAAAATAAGGATGCGGGGTTAGAGGTTGAACATTTTCGATTTTTTGTTGAGCAATTAGATACCATTTTATGCTGTTTTTCCTATTCCGTCTTTAATCTCTCTTCTAAAAACTCCTTTACCTTTTCCAATTATCTAATCCGTTGATCACATTATCTGTTTTAGTGTCTTTTTATTGTTTTTGTATGACGACAGTGGGGAATGAACGTTAAGCGAGGAATAAACCTACTTTCATGAAGTGCACGGGAATTTTTATTTCTGTCCTCTGTCCTTTTATGAGCAAATCTAAAAGAAGATGTGGGTCAGTAGTTTCAGTTTGTTTTAATACTTGCGTGCAAATAAATCCCTGGTTAGCTAAAATTACAAAAAAGGAGGCTGAGCAATTTGAACTCACTTTTTCCACATTGTTAAATAGATAATAAACGCGATGGATTTTTGCGGTTCATTAAATTAAATGTCACAGACTGTAGAGTCGCAGAGGGTCCCTAAAAATATTAACGCGTGGCTTTTGTAAGTGATAATATGAGATAACATTTCAAAATGCCCCTTAATTGAAAGCGTTAAATAGTAAGTCCTTTGTTGGTTATTTTATGTCGCATCAAGATCACATTAGCAGTTTAGTGGATTCCAATGTCAGTTTAAAGGCGGCAGAGTGAACACCACTCAAGCGGAATAAATTGGTTCGGTTGTGATGCAAGCAGTGGATTGCATTCATCATAAAATTAATCCAGCCATTGTATTATAAACACTTGATGGGAATGTAAGCAGCAATAAATGGGCCTTATTTTACGACTGGAATGAAGCATTAGCCCTTGTTTAGTATTATTACTTTGACTTTACTACGTCGTAATAACCTTCATTTTCATTCATTGTTTCTTCATTGCACGCATGTAAATTAATACTGGAACAAGAACTGATCCCCTCTTCTGCATCATTGGTTACCGCGATGGTTAAGTAATGGTAAATAATGTGACAATAAACCAGAATACATTCATGGATGCAGCAATTCAAACAGAAAACTATTATTGGTAACTTTGAACTTCGAACTGGAGTCTATTAAATAATTGCTGCCTGCCTATTGTTTAACAAGATTTCATTGTCTTCTTAAGCAGCTTCCATTCTAAGAGTATTGACTTACAAAAGAAATGGACAAAATCCCTTGCTTGAAGAGGCACGTCTTCCTTCTTTGAAATAAGAGGGAGGGCCATTGAATGTCAAGGATCCTTTAACAATCCCGGATTTATTTTTATCAGGAGCTACATCTCAAAAAGTAATCATTCAGAGCGGAATAAAACTTGAACCCTTTTGTTCTAACAATGGACAAGTAAACTAATGGCCTTTCATTCTCAACTCAACCTCATGCTCATATCATATTGCGTCGAACCGAACACGACGTACATTCATAAGTACATAGATTGTAATCTAAAACCGGCATCGTTAAGTGTTCTCGTTTGTCCAGGCAAAAGGTTATTTATAAAACAATGGAATGACCACTCTGGACTTTCCATTTTTAATCTGCGTGCGGCATTTTGGAATTTAAAACAATGAAAATGCTAATTTTGAATGTTGATTTTGCATATTTTATTTTAGAATAAAAACGAACGGATCTTTGCCTAGAGACCCGTCTCGGAAATTCTTCAGCATGAACGGAAGCGTTTCCGCTCATCACCACCAAAACCAGAACTCACACATTAATACTTTCCTCATCAGTCCGGCCGAAAGCCCCACTTCCACTTCATTCGCCTCTCAATCGCAAACATTTGATGACATTGCTTCATTAACTTCCAGCATGACAATTTCTCCGTGTTCGATGGGCAGCTTCACGGACGGGAAAAAGTCCGCGTCCGCTTCACCAACGTCCAGTACAACGTGCACGAGCTTTGCAACAAGTACCCCCATTCCATTCGCAAACTCTTCTTCTGGCGCAATTGCTGCTCCTGCTAATGAGAATGAAGTGAATAATCTCATGAGTTACAATTACAATACAAAGCCTCCATCAGGACTCACTGCGACAACGGCGATAACACCGAAAACCTTTCTAGTTTGCCAAAGCGCTAAAAGTCCATACGAGAATCTTTCAATTTCCAAGCAAAATGGAACAAATGGATGTGGAACAATTCAGTTTATGGATGAGCAGCAACAACACCTCCTGCAGAGGATTCCATTAAGTCCCTCAAGAATTAGAACAACTCCCGATTATCAGCGACGACCAATTCTGCTAAATTCCTCTGATTACGGGAATGGAAATTCCGGTCTTTCCTCAGGGTCAACTGTGGCAACTCTTCAGAGCAATAATTCGTGCCAGGGAGCTCAGCAAACACAAACAAAGTGTTCGTCTGGACTATTTTCTTGCTCCAGTAGTTCCAAGGTTGGAGATTACCAAAATGTTGATGCGCGTGTTCCGCCATGTCTCACTACTACGCATCAGCCTCCAACTCCAAGCAAGTCGAAACTCTCCGTATCTTTCTCCAATTCCGTCCAGGAGTATTATGACGGGAAAGATGACGATGATGAGAATAACGACGACTACGATGAAAAATATCGGAATGGTAATGATAATGAAAGCAGCGAAACAAGTTCCGATGATGGGTATGGTGAGAGTGGTCTCGATAAGATTTGCACTGGTCAAGCGGTTCTTTCTCCCGTTCCCCTTTATGACGACGAGTCGTCCTCCTCCTCGGGCACAGCTTCTGCTAAGTCAATGCCACAAACATCATCGAGAAACCAATTAAGAACTAATGAGCCAGAATCAACTTTAGTTGCAACAACAACAACTACCGTGACGAGACCGTCTATCCTGAGGACAATTTCCACTCAAGTACAAGTCCATGTGCAAAGCAATAAAAAAGGTAGCTCCAACTCCGTCGGAGGACGTGATGATGATAACAAGAGTGATCCCGGTCGTAGTTTGTATAAAGACAATAATAATCGTGGCAATAAAGATGATCATTGTAATGATGCTGAAAGTAGAACTCGGTGCAGTAATAAAAATAATGATAACCATGGCCGAACTAATTTAATGGGTAAAAACAATATCAATGTGGAAGAGCTGGCGAGTGATTCGAAGAGCGGCAGCGGGCAGACTAATGGGATTTTAAAGTGTCGTGTGGTAAATGATACAACGGGCACATTGGAGGCTCGCGGCGGAGGATCTGTCTGCAGCAGTAATATTTTAATCAAAAACAGTTTGTGCAGTAGAACGGGTGATGACAGCGGCAGTGCTTCTGTAACAGCAATAACGCCTGCGGTTGCACTATCACCACCAATTTCGCCAAGTTCCACTTGTGTCAATCAAGACCTAACTCAAACTTGTGCCAGTGATAGTGATCGTCTTAAGAGTGAGCTTAGTATCATGAAAATGCAAAATGTGGGTTCACAAGGACCGGCGCCATCGTCACTAGGAGTTGGGTCTGGTCCAGGGAATCCGACAATCGTCATGAACGACCAATCTACTACAACGTTTGGCAAACTTTATCTGGTAAGTCATCATGTACATAATGTCATGAAATAAAATGCATACATTGTATGCTTTCATTTTCTCTCTTTGCCTTACCTACTACATAAAATGGAACGAACTGAAACGAGACAAGAGACAAGTGTTGAAGAAATGTGATCTATGATTCTCATGTAGTGTGCAAATGTCGCGAAATACTTTTTGTTTCACTTTAATAATAATACGAGGAGGAGGCAACTAATCCTGACTTCTCTATAAAATACATTTTGTTGATGTTCCAAGTGAAACGGGAAAATACTCGTTTGAAATTACAGCTGAACCGTTTGAGAGCAAACATGTTGATGTTGATGATGACTAAAACGATGATGTGTCTTGAGATGAGGTCAGACACTTGCATACGAATTAATATTAATGAAATTGAAACAAACAGTATCGTAACGTAACGTAATAAAAAGGTGGCTGTGGCTTGTGGCTGTGGCTCGTTTCGGAATTGTGTCAGGCAGTGTGGATTGTGGAATATACTAATAAAATGAGATAAAAAATAAAAATTGCACTGAATAAAGACTTTTATGTTCAGTAACAAAAACAACGAGTCACAGATTTAGCTATAGCCATCCGTCCAACCAAACATTTTTGACGTTGCTCACTTCATGGGAGGAAGGAACCAGGAACCTATCCTCAGCCGTGGCTCTCTGACTCTGACTGGCGCCTCACTTCACTGCTAAAAATCCGCATAAATATAAATCTACCGTTACAGTAATGTGTGTGATATTGGTTTTGTGTGAGGTTAATTTTATTGCATTGCATTCTTCAAATGAGAAATAATCAGAGGAGGAAACAGAAATGACAAAATTTGCTATCCCTTGCATTTATTTCTTTGGATTAGTTCATGGTAGATGTGGACACATAAGCAAGGAGATGGGATAAGAGTGAATGTCTTGCTATCAGTGTGAATGTTGTCTTAACGTAATAAAAGCATTAAAATGCTTTAGGAAGTAGGGCAGGAAGTGCATACGCTCCATACATTTCTTTTTGCACTTTTGTTTATTTGTGTTATCATGAGCGACTTACCTACGTGTGTTACGTGTGCATTATTTGCACTGATATAAATATGTAAAAGAAAAAATATTGCCAGCAAACGCAAAAATAATCCTTCATGAGAAAATCTCATTGAGGATATACCAGAAGAGTCAGTCTAATAACAGACAAGACGTAAAATGCAAGAACGCGATCTGATCAGAAGAAAAGTGACATATTTACAATGAGTCTAGCACGCGGAGAATTTTTACGTGAGTTTCAGTTCGGCCTTTCTGTTAATTCATTTGATAGAGACGCAGAAGTTAGAGTAATGTTAGTTAACTCTTATTAATTCGAACAGCATTGCTTTCTTGGCAAAAAGTAATAATTTTAAGGTGAAAAGTATTTTTGATGAAAATAAAAGATATGCTTCATTCAGCTGTGGCTGTTGTGTTGTGGCTCGTTGCCGTCTCGTTGCCAAATTGAAGTGTATTGTGTGAGCCGTTTTTCGAAACTTCTTTGTTGTAAGTTTAAGGTTGAGAAATTCATCGGATGTGATCTTGAAACGCTGTACTTTGTTCATCTCAGGCATGCTCACTCACGTCACATGTCTTTATCTTATCAGTTCAGGTCTGGTAGCGTTAGAGAAGTGTTTTTGTTTTTTACGTTGACGAGTTAAAAAAATCGAGGTGAAAATTGGCCGGAAATTTAATTCAATTTGTGTCCACTTCACAATCATCGTTTGTGGATGTTGTGTATGAACTGAAGAAAGAGATATGCTGTAGTGCGTGAAACTTGGTGAAAGTTTAGCAGGTGCAGACTCCGAATTTTCCGCTGACATATTGAAGATTGCGCTAATCGTTTTATAATTTTTGAAACAATTCCAGGATGCGCACGTGGACCAAAATTATACCGTAAAGATTGAAGGAAGTAGCTTGGCAAGCTTGAAAAACGACGTGATGGAATTGGAACAACAGGAAATTGAAGCTTTACGCGAGGTATGTACATTATCTTGTAATTTATTGTTTTACTTAATTAGTTTCGCCGATTTCATCGTTTTTATAGCCACAAACGCTTAACATGATATGAATAACAATTGTGTGTACCATGTTTATGATTTTCAGATGGAGATTGAGAAAGCCTTGCTCATAGGCGAAGAGAAATCATTTGAATCGCAAATGGAAACAGACAAAACGGAACTTATCGACTTAAAGGAAAGATTATCCCAAATTGATGAGAGTAATCGTCGATGGAGAGCTCTGAGCTTGGAGCGAATTACGGAGCTGAAAACGAAGCTGATGGGCTCAGAGAAGGAGCTGCAAAGACTGGAAAAACTTCATGAGAATTTCTGCGGTAGTACTGATGAAGAGACTGTGCTTTTGGAACGACTGAAATTTCAACTTGAGCTTGTGGAAGGAGATCGGAAGGTAATTAATTAATGATTAAATAGCGCGTGACATTGAAATAAAAATGTTGTTCGTGACAGGCGCAGATAAGAAGAATAAATATTATCTTTTATTTTACTCAGGCGTTTGAAGATGCAGAATTTCGGCACATGGAAGAAGAAGTAAATAAAGAAGCACAACGGGAAGAACTTACCAAGACGTTGGCAGACATCGGCAGAAAACTTTTATCGAGGCAGTTCCAGTTGGAGCAGCTGCGTAGTCATAACAGGATCTCTATAAATTCGTCAGCGAAAGATGTTCATAACTTGGAGAAAAGGAGGCAGGACCTGATCAGGCAGTTAAGACAGGTAATTAAGAATTAAGTGTATCTTAATATCTTTTGGAGTCGTTACATCTTTTATTATGATCATTATTTTAATCCTATTCGATTGTTATATTTAGCTCCAAGAACACGTCAATTCTGGAAGTGAAAGTCCGGTTGAAAATGGTGCTTTTGAATTATTAGAAGATGTAAGTGGATAATAAAAGTTTGATAGAATGAATTAATTGTTTTATACTATTTAGTCATTTTGTATAAACATTTCTTAAATATATTTTCCCGTAGAATCGTAACATGGATCTCGAAGAGAAACTGAAAGCTTTATACATTATTTTGGATACTGCTGGAGAAAATTCGATTCACATAGAACGAATAAAGTCAAGATCACCGATTGACCCAACTCTTGGTGGAATCATGGGACCGAAAACCTATGAAACACTAAGAGAAATTGAAAGACATCGAGAATTTTTGTTAAACGAGCAAGGTAGAATTTCTACTAATGACAACGATAAAAGTGCTAGAACGGTGAGCGTACACAATCTCCATCTTGTGACTTTCTCCGTAGGTGCGCAAATGTTGGAGGAGGAAAGAGCCCGCGTGAGAGAACTCCAAAAACGGGTACAAGAGGCCGTTCGCGAGGAGTGGGAAGCGAGCAGAAAGTCTCGGAACAACCAGTGTCATTCTCTCAACTCCGTAGGGAGTGAGGACTCGGGTCAAACGATTTCTGATACTCCAACGGACAGGTACATAAACAGCAATTCTCAGTACTCATTCACTTCAATTTATTTTCCTTTCAATTTACGTGCATTTATTGTACCCTACGGGTTAGTAGTGAAAGGGTAAACTGAAAGGATTTTTATACCTACTTCCACTTTCGTTTCATTTCTTCTCTCTCCTTCGTTACACATTTTCCAAAGCGAAAGTCAGTCACTAAGTTTTATTGCAAGAAAACGTTTTCTTTTCATCAGATAATTTTTTGAGTATTACAAGTGAAACTGGATGAACTGATAGCTATCTAAATGGACAAAGTTTGTGGAATTTCCGCTTGTCTCCCATTTCGGAAGCAGATGAAATAAATGATGGTGGTGGCAGTGGTAATAATCATAGGGAAGACTATAGCTAGAAAGTACGGGAAAACGTAGATTAAAAAAGTGTTGTGTGCTACCTTACCTTACATTCTCCACCGTTGCACCCTCTTTTGTCTCTGGCCTTCCTTTGTCTCTGACATACGAATGCAGTAATTTTCTTTTTTTCTATTTGGCTTTCCCCGCTTTCATCAATTGCTGCAGCAGCAGGTAATTTAGTGGGGAGGAAGTAGGAATAACCGACTCAGACTCAACTCTCTTTACTTTATTATTTTTCGGGGCATTTATTTTGTTTTATATCGTGTGTATGTGTAGAAAATGACAAAGCCTCGCCTGTTATACATCGAATCGGAATGAGTGTGAGGAGAGAATCCCTTTCCTTTTGTCTACTTGATCAAAATGCATTTTCGCTTGAGTCACAGTCATGAATTTCATCTGTATTCCTGATGCATCCAGACATGATTATTTTCTCTCGGAAACATCAATAAATGCACGCTTCTTTCCCTGCTGATTTCTCGGTCTCTTTCATGGGTAAAAGTGGATTTCCCATTGTTCTCTACGTCGGTGTCTCTGCGAACCAGAAACAACCTTATTTCCTTGCGAGCAGTATTATGTAGTAATAATAACCTGAACCTGCTGCAAGTGCATTACGCGCCCTGATAACTTTCACCCTTCTCCCAATTCCAATTGCTTTTTCAGCCAGTCAAAGCAAAAGCAAAATGACTTCAGACATAATATAGGAATATTCAAGATTATTAAAGATTGGCCCGGTTGTTCCATTTTTATCATGATAGGAGGAGAGAAAACGGAAGCAAAGCAGTTTTAAATTTCCGTCTTTTTGTCGGAGAAACAGAGAAAATAAAATAAAGACTTTTCCTATACCTTTAAAGAATAATGCATTTTTAATTTTGAAGATTTCAAGATATCGCCTTACTATTAATTAACCGAATAAGAGGAATAAATTGGGGAAAAGACAGATATGATTAAGAGGTCGTCATATTTTACTACATTACATCAAGGAACACACACATTGAATGAATGAAAACGTAGAGAGTGAAAGTTTTCGTTGTAAACTGTCAAAATGAAGAGAGCTTCGCATCCCCTAATTAATTGACAGCGTGGGGTCTGGGTGGGTATAAGTAATTTGGAGAAAAGTTTTTAATATTTATAGTAAAAGCGGACATTTGCTGTGCGGAAGTTGAACTTTTGATGGCTGTTTGTCTTGTTTTGTTGTAAGGGAAGACTAGACAGTTGAAATGGACTGTTTGACAAGAGTTTGTCTAAAGTTCATGAAATTTTCAAACTTTAACGTGCCACGAATAAAACAATGAATAAATAAGCTTTTATTTTCTTACGTTTTGTTTTCGAATCATCTAAAATCCATAAATTCTCCATTTGCTATTTTATTTTATGTAAGATAAGAGTAAAGTGAAAGCTATAAGTTATGTAACCAAAAGTTGTTTTCACTTTGCTTTTTAAACATTCACTCCAGCCCCGCTGAGAAAGTGAAGTAACAAACAAGGCGTTTTCTTCGATTTCGTAATCAAAAGAGTTCGACTACTAAAAGGGAAAAGGCAAAACGAATTCATGAATATTTTCTGATAATATGTCAAACTGTGGACGTGTTCAAACAAAACATTTTTAGAACTGATTGACAGCGTTTTCCGTTACGAAACGAAGGTGAGCACTCCACGTCCATCTAAATAATTTGACCGCTTCATGTGATCGTGGTTAGAATCTATAAAAAAATGTTCATTTCTCCATGTTATGTAATGTAACCTAAGAAAAGACAAGACTGGCTAAAAATAAGTACACGCGATGGGGATGGTTTTAGATTACCTACCCATGCAAAATCTATACTTTTTGTGCTACGCTACTTCATGTTTGTAGCTGAATGAATAAGCGAAGAACACTTAACATTTCACTTGAAATTGAAATAGGGAAAGTTTTTAGTTCGTTTGGTATAGATGGGAGGTGAAATGAATGTGAAGTGTTTCGTTGAGTTGTTTTCCTTTCCTTCTGGGTTTCTCCGTCTGCTACTGAGTCCGCGGAAATTCAATGTAACGTGGTAGTATTACGCAATTTATTTGTTTTTGGTCTATAGCACGGGAAGTGGAACAGACGAAGCCAATGAGATGAAGAGTGGCGCCCTTTCCATTTCAACAACGGATGGAAGTTTAACTGGTACAAAAGGGGAAGATCTGAATGCAAGTGGGGAAAGCAGCATTAATTCATCTGGAAACTTTGTGAATGGACAAAACTCTTTTGAACTGTGTCAACAGGTTAGTGCTTTGTTTCCTAAATTGCTATGTATAGACATACTTTCACCAAAATGTGGTTTCCTTTGTTGGAATTAGAAGGTGCGTTTTTGTTAGTCTGTAGGAATAACAAATGGAAAATGGTTGCGAATTGCGATGCTGATGATGTTGATTATATTGATGGGCTAAATTGGAGTAACATTCTCAATGCAGCACATGATAATTTTTTATAGTTAATAATCAAAATGGAGGAATGGTTTCATTCACATTACTTTTACAGATTGTGATAAATAAGTTTACTTGCATTTGCAAACAAAGTAAGATTTGCTTTGGCTGGCGAAAAGAAATAAAATTTTTTTTTTATGTTCGTATGTGCAGTAATGAGAAATTTGACTTGAGTAATATTTTATGGTGGAAAAATATATCAACTTCCTTCCACACTAGTTTCCTGCTTCTCTCACGATTTTTGTTGCCACACACAGTGTTTATGGCTTTTCTTTTTGTTTCATTCTTTCGCTGGCCTTCGCAATCAGCATATTTTTATCTTTCGCAGTGAAAGCAGCCGAACAATTTATTTGTTCACTCTAACGGGATTGTAAATGGGACGTAATTTATTAAGATGTAATAAACTGAACGAAATGAAACGGGCAAATGAAATAGCGAAAGTGTCTCGAAGAAGAAGTCTGTGTGCACGTAAGTAGTTTTCGTGACTCGTACTTAAGCGAGAAAGCGGAGAAAGCAAAAACTAGATCATGTGCAGTGAGTGGAGGGCAAATGGCAAAAGCTTAGCCCGATACACATGTGAATTTTAAGAAATTTTCACCCGCCTTTCACTTAAAATTAATTTATTTCAGTGAAATTTCTATGCTTTCATCTTATTCGAGCACTTGTCTTTGCACTGTTAGGATTGCATCCAAAGGTTTCCGTTACGTTATTTTTCGAATCATATTCATGTGACTGCTCACTCACTTAGTTGGCTTTTGCCACCACTTTTGCATTTACGTAAGTTTAATGTACATTTGCATATCCATTAAGGTAGCAAAGGGCTCTCTGCAAAGTTTGGAAGAGTGGCCAAACCATTATTTTTCTGACCTATTTCTGTCTTCATTAAAATTTTAGTGTTTTTGTAAGTGCCTGCAAATTGGAATTTGCAAAGTGTGCTTATTCACTTAGTCACTATTTAGAAAACTACCCGTCCCATCAGTCACAAGAAGAGGTACGTGTCCCTTAACATGTAAAGAGGTACAAGTTACAAAGTTATCTACCTTGACTGGCGCACGCAGAACTTTAATGTGCTCACATTCAAACTTGCCTTTGGTATTATTGTACAGTTATAAATATCCCAGGCCAGGACATTTCACATTTTATTTTCTCAGTTGCGTTGTGTCTGCATTCTATTCTGGAATTCCCTGAATGCTTTTTGCACACTACTGCTTTCGACTTGTGTCACTGACATAAAATGGAGTTAAAAAGTGGAGGTGAATGAAAGGACAATTATGTTTGCAGTGACTGTTGACCAGATAATTACAATGATTTGTGGAGTAAAACAACATATAATTTTGTGGAATGCTGGTGAGCTGAAATACTAAAGTCATAATTAGTAAACATCACGTACGTACAAGCAGGAACCAAAAGATGTTTGGTATGCAAAAAATATTTACATGGCTCTGACTTCGTAATAAGTTTGTGGGTGTAATTTGCACTTAATGTAGTGGACAGATAAGACAAAATTGCAAGTTGTTTACACACCCATTTAAATATTACAAGCGAGACGAATTTAAGTAGCTCTTAAGCCCACTTGTATCTAAATCTGGGTGAAAATTGAAATAAATCTCGTCTCTGAAATTAATATGGAAAAAGCTCTGAATGGGAATGTCATAAATTTCTCTCCTTTTATTTAGGGGTAATTACGTTTACGTTACATTTATAATTTTTTTCTAGATTTGCATTTGATTATTGCATAATACATACCTAAATATGCAAATGAAATCCTTGCCTTGATTTATGATGGATAACTGAATACATTTGAAATGAATTTTATTCAACGCACAACTGGTGAAAAAGTTGCATTTCACTAGATTCAAGTATCATGTTTCGCTGAAGTCACATATGTTGAAAAATTAATGTACATAATATCATAAAATATAGTATTACATTTGCTTATGCAATGCTATGGCTCTGGGCTAGAAAATGTTCATATCTACGTATGCGGACTGGTAGGCGGACAAATCATAATTTTGTTGTTCGCTCTACATCTCTAGCATAACTCTTGGCACAAATTACAGATTACAGTGCGTCCCGTTTCTTTACAAGGAGTTACAACATCCCACGTTTATTTTCTAGGTGAAGCTGACGCTTTCTCTTCAGATTTTAGGTTGCGATGTGCTGCAGGGGATGTTACATGAAATGTGCTAACTCTCTAATTCAATTAATTTAAGTTAGTGCAGTACAAGTGTCGCTGCTTACTTAATTGGCACGTCGAGTTTACCAAGACTGCTTTTGAATGTTTTGTGCTGCGTAAGCAAATCTAGGCCTTTTCTCTATGGGAATCAAACAGTGTCACTTGAATAAGCAAAATAGGTTGAGTTTGAGTTGACGTTTTCCGCGTTGAAGAATTCTTCGAGAAAACTCACCTCTTCATGTGTATAAATTGGTTGAGTTGTGTGGCACTGACTCTGACGGGACGGGACACAAAAATGAGAAATATCGTATCTAATTATTTTTAGTTTGCGATTGCGATAAGCACGACATGTCACCATATTTTATAGACTTGCTTAAGTAATGAGCACTTAATGACATGAAATGACATTGCTTTGTTGTCACACGACCAGTGTACATGCGAGTGTCAAATTGTAGTTGCAGTTGCAGTTCATTTCGTTTTCATTGTCACATTCAGTGGAATTTTCACTCCCTGAATGATCACTTCGGTGGATCAGGGAGTCAAGTAATGGCACAGTAGGTAACTTTGACTCACTCGCCCGTTGTGCAGCCCCTGGCAAGCTGAAGTTCATGAAAAAGGAAAATTAAGAGTATAATGACGTGAGTTAGCGCCAAGAGCCTCTGGATTTAATAAGAAACGAACCCCTGATTGCGTTGCGACACCAAATAATTACCAGTTTATTATAGTCCAGTAACTCTAACTTTTAGAGGCTATTTCGTTTAATGGAGGAGGGTTTGTTATATAAGTAACGGAGTTCACGCGTGTAACGACGTCCAGTTCGTAGTGAGCGAGCAATAAAACGGATTGATCCGTAATGAGAAAAATTTCTTACCCCAGCTATTCTTTGCAAGTTGAGTTAAAGTTAAACTTCTCCGGGAAGGAGCAGACTCACTCGCTCGCTGATAATGGTGCACATTTTATTGACGTCGGCTGAAATGAAATGACAAGTCACTGTTCGTGATTCATTCTTGTTTCGTGTTGCAATAATCATAACATAATACTAATGTAATAATGTCGCTGTTTATATAACACATGTCATGTCACATTCGGGACGGAGATCTTATCTCAAGTTGTACGAACGTGTTGTACTTTCGTATCGCCTTGTAATACCATGACCATCTCTTTGTAACCGTGTGCTTTGTTATATTTGATATATCCACAGACTTAACTTACCCAATCTGAATCTGGTTCACGTTGTGATTGTGAAGTTAGACTGGCACTGCATTTTGTAATTGTGCCTGCTTTTCACTTGTGCCGTAAGGTAGGCTATTATATTTCATGTCACACACTCCTAGGAAAATTCGGCTAAGGGCGAATAAGAAGAAAAAAACTGGGCAGCGCTGTGCACCCTCCTGCTTGGATGCATTTTTCTATCCCTCAGCACTCAGCACATTTTATTACATTACATAAGTCCGAGAAGGTAAAAGGAGAAAGTTCGTCATTTCCGTCGTGTTTTCCTATTCTCTTCTTTATTTTTCTTCCTGCTTCTATTTTTGGATCACGGATGAAAAGAGGGTGGATGTGGATGGACAATTGGTTCAGTGCAGCTTAGAGCACTCTAAGACATGGATTTTTACTATGTGCCATAGCAGAAGCCGAATTTGATACGTACGACGACGACGACAAGTTGAAGCTGCCAGTTTCATCTTTTCTTACATTTCTTCTCGCTATTGTTATTCCCCGGAGACTTCTAAAGATGCAATATATTTGTTCCGATAAACGCGACTCAGCATTGGGAAAAGCATACAGCTGGCCAACCGACCGACAGACCGGTAAACTTTTAGTTACATATGCCCCTACTGACAGACACATCGAGACAGTTGCATTGCATATGTACAACAGTTTTTGTGAGTGCAAGACGGCGGTTAGGGCAGCTTAGTTTTCCCCTTTTCATTTATTTACTTCTCCAATTTTATTTTCTGCATTTCAGCTGTCACAATTGTGCGTTGTTTTTGGAGAAAGTCGGAAACGATGGGGAAAGAAAGGACAGATACGTTATAGTAAAGCTTACTAGACTTTTGGCTCCGGTCGCACACTGGCAAAGATCTTTTCCTGCAGGAATGTTAAACACAAGAAATAAATCTTTTATCTGATGCCTTGCATAGCGAGCGGGTAAATATTAATTTTTAGAAGGTAGAATTCCTAGAATGTTTTTCCCTTGCGTGGGCTTAAATCCAGCATCGCCTTTACCTTTCAATGTTTAGGCTCGATAGAAATAATCGTGCAGTTGACAATGTTTTTATTAAATGTAAAAGTTAATTACATGGCGGCGATGAGGTTTCATAGCTGGATTAAGAAGAAATTGTGGTTGCCTAATGGAGTGATTTTTGATGCCAGTGGGATGGAATATGAATGAAGGAAGTGTTACGGGTGTAGGTGTAATAAAGTAAACTACTGTGAGTAAGGTGAAATACAGCCACGAATTGTCCCATGGGTTCGCAGGATTTAAAAAATCATCATCGCCCTAATTCCTTTTTCTTCGGTTATTACTTCCCACTCAATCAGTCCTTTGTGCACACTTGGGACATTCTTTGATGAGATTTTGTGGTAATTACTGAAGATTCGACGTGAATTAGCCCTGGCAAATAATAGCCTGATTATCACGTGACTCTTAAACTTGTATCATATAGTAGATAAGATATAGGCTACGTATGTATTTATTATTTCCTAGTATGTAGCATATAAATTTTTTTTTTTTTATTTTCGCTTTCATTTGGATTGGAAAGGAGTCGTAAAACTGCTCGTTGTAAATTTCCTTCTCAATGTGTCCGCTTATGGAACACGTTTGGCGTTTTTTGTTCGAACTGAACAAATTCTTTTCTTTGCTTGCTTTCTTTTCCACTCACTCGCGACGAAAATTTGTTATAAAGACATGTAATAAGTTGAAGTTGAAGCTGAACTGAAGAGCCAAACAGGTACCGAAGAAAAAAATCTTTTTGTTAGTTTTTCTTTGGAAAATTGTAGGCTCAGCTTGTTCGGAAAAGTGTGTATGTGTTTACCACTCAAAGAAGGAGGAAAGAAAAATAAGAGTTGAAAAGGGTGTTTGAATTCTTCTTGTAAGACGATCCCGGTGAAAAAAGAGAGAGAATAATTCTTTAAAATTGATGTGCTCGTATGGAATTGCGAATAGATCATTCCTGTAAAGAAGGCACAACACAGTCATTATTTGTCTAGAGGTGGAGATCCTGAAAAATCGTGAAGTAGGCAAAAACGTATTTTTTGCAAGACTTGCACTACTGTTACATTACTCGTCAGCTTCTTTTTATACTGTTTTTTAGAATAAACAAAGTGATGCAACATTAGATAGAAAAAATGGCACGCATAGATTTAGTAGATTGAGAAGAGAAGGATACATAAAAGCACGTCGCTGTGGATTTCGAAAAAGAGGACAGAGGCGTCTCGTCTCTTTCACGCATAACATCATAGCACAATGCTTTCTGTGTTGGTAGTTATTTGAAATAACTGTCTTTGTTGTAAATTCCTTTCACCTCTAGCGCCAAGAATGACTATTGGCAATTTGTAATGATGAAAGATAGCAGAAGAAAAGAAATGTTTTGCAGAAATAACACGATCATTCGTTATTTGAGATTTATGTTGATGATAATATGATGGCACAGCTTTAAAATTGAGACTACACAATATTCTTTTATGCGAGCTTCCGTTTATTGCTAAATTTGTAATCATAGATAGAATTAACTGGAGTTATTTATTCCTCTGTACATAATGTAGAAATTCGGGTCAGGTCAGAGTGAAAAATTCGTGGATTACAGTCAGCAGTGAGTACGCAATTTAAATGATGTTAAAAATGTGTCCACTGCCTACTTAATCCTACCGTTTCCACCATAATAGTTTTAGCAGTTTGTTTTGGTTCGCGAGAGATAATTAAGAGGCGGAGTTGTGTAAGGGATATGTCTATGTTTTAGATATTTTATATCTAGTTAAATAACAGCAAGAGATGAGCTTTTCCAATGCAATGGTAAGTTCAAGTTAGTATCTGCAGCCTTCAAAAGAGCAAGAACAACCCACTTTCTGAGAAGAAGCTCATAAACAATAAACAAAAGTTTGCCTTGCTTTGTTTTGACTTTTACATTTCTCGTTGGAAGAGGATCATGTTTCTTTTTCCCTCTTGTTAACTCGCTCCACTCTCTTTCCGTTGTGCTACATACATCGTTATCCTATCCCAAATCCAAAATTCCCTCATGTGCAGACTTGTGCATTATTACGGTTTACGTCCCATCATCACATGCACTAATGAGCCAATATGCTTTTGGATAATAAATGGATTCGGGCTGGATTCTTGTTAGAATATGCAAAATGAAGTTGATTATTTATTATTATGCGAACACTACACATTACGTTATGTATAGCATAATATAAAGAAGGGTAAACCTTTACTTTTACTTCACGCTTTGCAAATACCAGCAGATGGAAACTCGCGAAAAGGAAAATTTCCCAATGCTTTAAATAATCGCTCAAAAATTCGTTTACAATATCCACTTATTTTCTCTGTCTCTCCTCACTTGTACAAACACATAAATACATTATTATATCTAATCTAAACTACCTACTTACATATTTTGTTTCCGCTTTCTAATAGTATATTTACATTAGCGAGATGATGAAGTGCACATTAAATCTTATAATTTGGACGGTTCGAGAGTGGTAGTTAGATACCTTAGTAGTAGGCATTTTGTTGGAGAGCATAACATTTTATGAATATTTACAAATCATAAAATCCCCCAAGAAACATGGAATGGAAAGCGTGGAAAGCTTCGTCCGGGTCCGACTACTCTCCAAGGTTTTATGTAACAAGTCCCAGGATTTTCTTGTTTCTATGCTCCATTGGCAAAGGATTCACGAAATTCTTCGCAACCGGCAATATTGTAAGTGGAAGTAAATGGAAACTTAGGCTGAGATGATGCAGTGTGGCCATTCCATTCCCATACTGTCATAGTGTAGCGTTAATATAATAAAATGTAGGAGGCGGAGGAATGTTAAGTTCTAGTTAAGTTTATATTATCTCTAGATGATTATCTAAAGCGTGACGGATATAACCAGCGTGGTGTAAAATGTGGGCCACTATCTCTTCTTGTTCATCAAAACTTTTCCTTTTAATCACTGCTTATGACGGCTACAGATTAGTTTTCGGGTAATTGTGTGGTGAGAATAATGTGGAAAATGGCACCACAACGGAAACTAACAAAATGGACACTTATTTTTATTATGCCTACGCACTCTTATGTGTGACTTGTTCACTACACTGAAACATTCATTCATTCATGGTGGCCTCGCCTATTAGAGTGTTTAAGTGTCTTGTGGCACAATCGAGCCAACCATAATGGAATTTTAGTTTCCTTAATCGATGGTCGAAACTACGAAATGTTCACTGATCCTTATCGTGAGTTGCCTCCATCGACTAATTTTTACTTGAGTATGCAAAATTATTGGAGCTGTGCTGATGAAGCACCTCATGTGTTCCGGTCATGACTATAATCTTCGAACGCCAAGAAGCGTGACAAGGAAAGGGAAAATAAATGGATGACGGGTTTTAAACAGTCACCATTTAAGAAATGGGAAAGAGTCAGTTGTTACTTACCTACTTACACAATTTTGTCGGTGTTAGTTTTTATTATTCAAAATGGAAATTCATAATCCTGGTATCAACATTTTTCCTTTGAAGTAAGGTCGGTGCGAATTAAGGATTTATGTATGTTTTGTTGCCCTCGGGAAGTTGAATTACGACCTGATAATCTAATTGTGAAAGGCCGAAAGTTACACCATTTAAAAATGATGGAGTGTAAACTAT
Organism: Cyphoderus albinus; assembly: GCA_021029165.1. Classification (NCBI taxonomy): domain Eukaryota; kingdom Metazoa; phylum Arthropoda; class Collembola; order Entomobryomorpha; family Paronellidae; genus Cyphoderus; species Cyphoderus albinus. Next base: position 11,854 of record VYYJ01001402.1, on the reverse strand, counting down.
AAAGTAGCAACATGCACACCAAGGTTTCATTGGGATTCCAACAAATTCGCATGAATTTTGAATAAAAGCAAAACATCATCCTTTTCCGTGCCGCTTTTTCTACAATAAATGAAGCACCACACATGTAAAATTGATATGAAGTGCCATAAAACAGAATGTTAGAGAATATCTTATTATACACCAAACGCCATAACATTAATTCTAAAATCCCTCGAGAAAGTCGTTTCATTTTGTGCGATTTATACTGAGAGCTGTGTCGTCGCCGCAAAATTTCATGACTTTGAGTTCAACCTCAGCTTAAGCTTCAAAACGAAAATTCAGTGTCATACACAACACAACACGATTCTGTCACTTCACTAGTGACACTGTGCATATTGGAAACAAACCGTTTTTTAATAGAACGTTTTTCAGTTTCCCAATATTTCTCGGGGCAAAATCCATCGTTTCCTTCTTCGTACCAGGCGATCATGATCTTCGTCGCATTATTATTATTGCAAATATCGTGTAGGAAGAAAAGTGTGTTATAAAATAATAAATTAGAGTATCTTATCATATGGCTTATGGCTTCTAGAACTATGCTTTGCTAACGTGTGTGCACTGCGTGTGATGATGATTCATTACCCATGACTAGACTAGCTTACGATGACATTAAAACATGTCGTAGAAAAAGTAACAGCCGTACGAAGCCGTACGCTATCTGATTACGTCTTCCATGCACTGCACCTACTTCCACCACTAAGGCCAAACCTCTTCTAAGTGAGCATTGGCGGTGATAAATTGTGTATTATGACTTTTCGAAATATCATATGCACATAGGAAATTTCACCGGAAAGGCCTTATTGGAAGGTGGATATAGCATAACGTAGTAGTACCACTCTGTTTTATGGATTTTAAAACTTATCTCGTTGGAATCATTGAAACGAGGCGACATCACATCACATCATATCGCTACAAGCAAGCAGGCAGCATCGAGTGAACTGTGAGCAGTTAATGTGGCACGGTCAGGTCCGTATATTTTATAAACATCCCATTCTGCTAAATGAATTTTCTTCGGTTGGATGAAGACCTAACTTAACTTCATAGGATGATTCACTGCGGATTCACATGGTGAGTGAGAGAAAGGCATTGGCACTGATTCTGGCAGAAAGAGGAGACACAGCTGCCTGCTACAAAGTCGCTCAATTCGAAGCTTTTAATAATAATAATATAATTTCAATGTGCTTAAGGGAGAAAAATGATTTTTTAAAGAGAGAATATCTCCTCACTTCATTTTTGCACCTTGCCACTTTTATCATCATCTTTTTGTTTCGCATGAGTGTGAATCGCAGTTAGCTAGGCTCTGCTCTTGCTCTTGCTCTGCCTGTGGAAATATGATGTGAGGTGATATGAGGCATATGGACATGGCATAATAAGTTCCAATATGGCTTACTCAGTGACGCGGAGCCCCTCATTTTGCTACGTTACGTTGCGTTACGTTACGAACGTTTTTATTTTCTTCCTAATAATAATATGTTTATGGTTTGTGTGTGCTTGTAAAAAAAATGAAATGATGCTTCCACTTGAGATGAGTAGGGCAAAGATTGGGAATTCGGTGCATTTCATTGTAGCGGTAGTAGCCGGCTTGTAAATGTAAAGTGTATGCTGACACTTAACTTTTTATAATAAACATGTGGAGAGTCGAAATCTTTTCATACTCCAATTCAAAGGAGAGTGTGCAGTATGCAACGTATCAAACTTTACTTGATCCTACTTAATTTTTAGCCACATATTAATGCGTCCGTTCTGGATGGTCGAATGACAAAAAAAATCGCAGCTTTTCAAATACTTCCACTAGTATCACGGGAGAATCCTTTGGGTAATGGTTTACTTTCTTATTTTTTCTACCAGTGTCCAATTTTCTTAGCTCGGAGATAGTTGATAAACTTAAATTTATTTTGGGAAAAGTAAAGTAATTAGTAGTGGAAAAAGGATTTTCACACGCACTGCTGGTAAATCAGTACGCGTGACGTGAAGGAGGAGGCGAATAGGAGTGTAATTTTGATATTTTCTTCTGAACTGAACAGGAATAAAAAACCTAACCTAGGCTCAGCTAGTGCTAGTCTGTTACTAGTTTCTGAATTATTTTCTTCTTTGCAAAAAAGTGAGACTTGGATTTGACTTGAACGTGGTCTTCATTTGCCCCCTGGAGATCCTCTTGGAGCTTTGTTTTATCTTCTAATGTGAATTCTCCGGATTCCAACGTTGCCTTTGAAATTTAGAATACCTGCCTTGGAGAAAGATTCACCGGAACATTCAAGTCGTTTAACTTTAAATCTGTGTCAAAAAGACAGTTATCTCTGCAATTATTTACCTTGTTAATGAGCATTTTATCCTGAATCCTGACTCACTCAAGACTTCCTTTGCTAATTCTCCTTGTGAGTCTCATTCTCGTTTTACTTCCTCATTCGTTCGACATTGTCCTTTTTGTAGTACATAAAAGCGAGTGTTGGCAAAATTGAAGGAGGAAGTTCTCGTAAGAAAGCGAACGAAAAGCAAATTAATAGTTCTTTATAGAGTTAGGAGAAAAAGAAGAGGCAATTCCATTACATATTACTTCATTCAAAAGATTTATCACCTTCCTTCCGGTATTGATGATGCGTAGATAGAGATGAGACGAGTGATGTGATAGAGAGGAAACCGAACCAGAGATTAAAGAGGAGCAGCAGTTCATTTGCTGACGTGTCTTTTACTTTTACTTTACTGCTGCATATGCTAAGCTAAACTTTCTTCTTATTTCGCTGTCTTATTCATTTTGCCTCTTGTCTTGTCACTCAGGCTTCAAAGTCAATAAATCATTCGGAGCAGAGGAGGAAAATAACTGAAAAGACAAACAAACAGGAAACAGGCAGCAGAGACATTTTATGTAATGATACGCTAGACAAAATGAGCCTGAGATGTCTGTCTGCTAATAATACCTACTAAAGAATAATTCTAAACTGCTCTGCATTGTATTGTCTAATATAATTATAAATGTGGAGCGGATTCAGTAGGATTAAAAAAGAACGTTTCAGGTTGACACGATCACTTTCACTGTAACAGTAGGAATCTTCTTCCTGCTCACTATACAAACAAAGTGAGTGAGCTTGTGCTGTTGTTCACATTTTTGGTTTCTTGTTCCACTGGCTGAGTTCATTGGGTGGAAGAGGCTGATCACGGTGACATGTAGTAAAAAGTAAACATGCTGTATACTAATTACCCTACGCAAAAACGTGAACATGTCAGTGACCATAAAAGATTTTACGTTTGCACAGAGAATTACCATTGTTTAAAGTATTTAATCTCCTTAGACGTAGACACAAACGACAGTACTCTCCCATCATCCAAGTTTAATGTATGCAAGACAATATTGAACTTTCATTTTAATCTTCTTGTTGACCTGCCTCCTTTTTTGTTGTGTATTATTCCTGAGTAATTGGTTACAGTTACAGACAGTAGTTACGTTGATCGCGTTAAAGCATGCAAACCGTGAAAATACTGGAAGAATTTCTCCACTACAAGAACAGCATCAATTTTGTGTGTAATAGTTAAAAGTTTCCTGGAATTCGACTGAAATTACCCTGTTCTACAAAAACAAGCGGTTGATTAAAGACCTCCCATTTCATGCTTTTGCTTCTTTCGAGTAAAGACTGGGGATCAATTAATCCTAATTCTACCTGACATTTTACTACCAACTGGTCTTGTCTTGTGTATATACGAGAGAGTATCAGCAGCAGCATCACAAGAAGTTTTATCTTCTTACCTATACACGAAGGCATCACTGTTACCAAACTGCAAGGAAAAGCTCTCGGCGGATCGCATTAATTTTTTCAGTACTTTGATCCGTCACTTTAATTCGGCCGTAAAATGTCTCTGGTATGGATGAACATCATGCGAAGACCATCAAACGCCTCAGCCTCAGCGAATCGGAAAGTGACAAAAGTAAGGAAACTAAGTTTTTGTGACATTTAAAAGTAAAACGAAATGACACGATTGCTTCTAATTTTAACGCAATTTATTGGAATTTTATTCCTGCAATTAAATTTAACACACTGTGTGCGCAGTTGTGCAGGTTGCACCGAAGACCGGATTCTGTAAATTAATTGCTACTGCCAGAGTCACAATTCATTGCATAGGCGATTTATGTGTCAACGTCAACCACAAAATGCATCAACCCTTTTTCAGCTAATTAAGGTCTTGCTCAATCTTTTTAAGAGTGTTATCTAAAGAAGGGAAATGCTCGGCAGACCTCGGTAAATATTTCAAGTGGTTTGGCTTGTGAAAGAAAAAAAACTCCCTGCAACTGCATTTCACTATTTTGAATGAATATGTTTAGTTTGTTAATCTACTTCTAAGTGATTAAAGAGCCATAGCCCATCTGCTCTAGACTCAACGACCCGCATTTTTACAGTTTTCCTTTCTCTGCTACTGATGTACATGTAGAGACATGAAAAGGTTGGCCTGTCATTATTATCCCTGATTATTATTTGTAGCCTTTGGCTAAATTACATATTTATTTCTTTTGCAAAGGAAAATGAATGTGTGCAAAGTGAAATTTTAGAAAAGTAATGAACATGAAAGCGTAGAGTCAGTAGAGGCGTCCTGGGTGGTAAAAGGGGGTTATACGAGGCGAAACTCTGGAATGGAAGTAAGGAACTGAGCGAATGAGTAAGTTGACGGTGTAGATTGACTTTCTGTGTGAGGGCTTGCCTTACCTTGTTCGTTCTTTGTGCTGTGTGCACCGGAAAAAGTAACAAAATTGCCAGCTTTGAATATCTATCTATCTAAATGCCTCCGAGCAAACTAGTCATTTCACTCATTTGCCCACCATGCCAGGCCACCTCCGCTCTGTTCCACTCCAAATCTCCGCTTTCTGCTGCTCCTTCCACTTGAAATTTATTCATTTTCATTGCTTTTAAATATTACATTGATTTACAGGCTCAAATGAAATAAAGGGAATTCACAGCTAACAAAGCGTGTAAAATAGTCCAATATATTAATAATTGAAAGTGACTAGTAGACGAGACGCTCCTACAGACTACAGACGCACCCACACACACACAGGTCCAACCCATAATATAATTTGTAGCACATCAACATCCTGGTGAAGCGAAACCAGACTAAAGCCAAAAACGTGCTCGTCCGTCTTTCCCTTTCTGTCCCTTAATTAATAAACTCTGTCTCTCTTTCTCACTCACTCACTCACGTTGAGTTAGGACTATGTTGTGTTATGGTTGGAGTGAGTAAGGGAGAAAACGGAGGTTTCATTACTGGATGGCTAATTATATAATTTGCATGCAGCCCGGAGCCCCACTCATTGGAACCACGTCTCAATGAATATCCGTCTTCTCTTTGCTTTCCCTTTCTTTACTCCTTCCTCCTTTTACGTGCTGATAACCCATCCGTAAACTCCATAACTCCAGCCTTTTATTTTACTTTATAATAATCAAAAAGTTTTATTGCCTGTATTAAAGGAAATGGTCTTTGCTACATTTACATATTTTTGATACAATATGCATATTTGTCGATTGCGTGGATTTTAGCTTGTGAAAAGTGTGGTTCAAGCCCTGTCTCCCGCTGTTATACGTATATATTTGACTTACGATCAAGGCTGATATTACTTTGTGTTAGTGAAAGGGTTGGAAATGGAAAGGTTACGCGGTAGACCGAAACTTAGAACCAGGAAAAGAATTTTTCTTGATACAGATTCACTCAAGAGGGTGGAACTTTAATTTTTCCAGGAAAGCCGAGGTGCAAAGCTAGATGACTGAAAAAGTTCCGGTATTAACCCCCTGTATCAACATCCAACAGATTTGTTTTCATTTCCTTAAAAATGTTTAAAATGAAGTGAATTTTACTTTAGGTAGCGCATACAATGCTGAAGTTAATAATATCGGTTATCCTGAGGAATGCGTGGAGGCGAGTCTTTGCGTTATTTACTTGCTTGCTTTTTTGTGTGAATCCTGAATCTCATGAATTCTGTTTTAAGGAATTTCCCTCAAACAAAAGGTCTATTTGGTTGAATAAAAACCAAAGAAAAAATTGGAATGAGTAGAGCAAATATTCAGATAAAACTCAAATAAAAAGTAAAATGTAGTGTTTCCCCTAGAGAAACTTAAAATGACAGTTTTGTTTGTAAAAGAATACAGTGGTTGGCCTGCCCCTTGTAAAAGCATGATGATGATCATGATCGTGATCATTATGCGATTGCTGTGCTGTATTATGCTGAATTCTTCAGATGACAGAAAAGCTTTAGTCAGTCGGTACACGATGGTGGCAGTGCCTCCGCTCCACTTTTTCTGCGCCTATGTCCGCACCATTATTTTTTACATTACTTTCTTACTTAGCTAATGCGCACATGACATAACCCGTGTCATGTTTCAAGTTTCAAGGCTTCCCTTTATATTTTTATAGTGAGGCATCCCGAACACAGCAAAAAGTGTATTACAGATTATTACAGTGAATGCCGCCGCTTCATGCTGCAGAATTACATTCGAAAAAACCGGAATAGTAAATATGGTAAATGATCCAAACTTTTTTGCTATGTACTCCCTTTTCGATGTTTCCTATTCTGGGAAAAAATTTGATGCTCGATATTACAGTTTCCGCTTCATCTTCAGTCTCATCTTACAAGCAGTCTCACTCAATCTCAATTCAGTCGTAGCACACAGTTCGGGCACACCACTTGCCAATATTGATGTAATTTTCGTATTTTCGTAAAAAGAAAAAAAAACTCCTGCTGATGATTACTGCGGGTAAACTAGAATAGTAAAGATGGGAAACGAACAAAAATCCAAATCTTTTTTCTCCTCTATTTCTTCCGTTATGTTTGGCACCATCATCCAACCCAACACGTTATTATTAGCATTGTTCACGGAGTTTTCAGATTGCTTCCGCTGTCGTTCTTGTATGCCCCACTCCCATATGTAGATAGATATTTCGTTAGCTTAGCTTAGGCTGTTTTGTGCTGTCCTTGTCAATAAAGTTTTGCATCATCCCTTCCCATTTTTTGTTTGCTCAATTATCAGATTATTTTTTCGCAGTTTGATTGTACTCCATTCAGCTCCTGCAGCTTCTAGCAACCCGCTTGTTGTTTTCCTTTTGCTCAAACACTCGAGTCTGACGATGACGATAATGATGATAATTATTATTATTATTCTACTTTTTGTCACTTGTTACTTTTTTCGGGCGATGATGATGGCACAAAGAAAGTAGAAAAATAAATAAGTTGCGAAAAAAGATTTGGCTGGACTGTATAATGTTGGGCGTGCGTGGTGAGAGTTTAATATAACGTAACGCAGCATTACAGTTAAGGACGAAACGTTGAGTACCCAACTGTGCAATAATAATAATCCATGAAGTTCTGCTGCTTGCTAACCACCCGTTGTTTTGTTAGTTCCTTGAAGTTTAACGTGGCTCATATTGTCCAAATAGAGCGTGGTGGTGGATGTTTATGTTTTCGTTTAGTACGCACCATGATTATTAGATACTATTACACTTCTTCTTGGCTCAACTTCGCAAAGGGAGAATAAAAAATTGCTGGGGGTACTTTTCCACACATTTTGCATAATATCATATACTCAAGCTTAAATTAAATGCTCATTCATTGTAGTGTTGCTTCTTACTAAATATTACGATATTCTAAGGAAAAACTTGCTCCCTCTGGCTTTTTGCAGGGGTAATATTCTATAATGGAAAAAGGGTCTCGGTGGTCGCCATCCCCATTAAAAAGCATGACCATAAAAGAGTATTACTATTAACTCGATTTGGATGGACAATATTATTATTCAGCTTATTTTTGTCGCTTCGGCTCACAAAGTAGCAACAGCAACACACCGTGGTAAATTTTCTCTCCAATCCAAAGATTGGCCAACTTTTAGCAAATTCAAAGACTTTTTATTCTGAAAGTGGTTATGGCTTTTTAAAATGATTTCTCATTGCTACCACAATATAAACTGTGACCCTACTTATTTCTCATCTTGCTAAAAAAAATTGGCGAAAAATATGGTGAAATGGGCTGAATATAAGAATATTGTGCCAATTCAGCTCATTCATTCAGTTGTGTCACACAGCAGAGTTTCGGTCGGATGACACTGACAATATTTGGAATGGAATAAGCAAGGATAATTTCATTTCTAAAGGAGAATTTTCTTCCATTAAGTCGTTTTCTGAGTCATTTAATTTATTCTTCTTAAAGTTAGTAAAGTGTGTGAATGTAAATGGTCCGTTCTATTTCGTTTATACTGCACGCACGGATACATTCCGTTGTACTGATGTAGTGTAGTAAAGCACTTAAAAAGTACTGTGTACGTGCGTGACAGGCAGGACGACAAGGGAATGAATCTTCATTTTGCTTCTTAAAAAACCAAGCTAAGTGACCGTAGAACGGTCCTTAGCGAAAAAGCACTGTATTGTCCCGGCAGAACAATACATTTAAACGGGGCCAGCATCACAATAAAAAATGGTGCAGATAATGCGCTCATGTTCATGAGTCATGGAATATGGTAAGATTTAGAACATTTAGATCCTATTTTTGTAATAACTAACAAAAGTTCATTCAGTGACTAGGCGATTGTTCTGTTTCAGAAACTTGAATTAAGATTAAGTCTAAAAAACATTCACTTCGGGAAACTTAAGGCAAAGACATTATTAAAAATAGGAATTGCTTTTGGCGCAGTCGTGTATACGGGATGTTTCAAATAACCAATTTCAGTTGCTTCTCGAGCTGATTTTTCTTTCTTTCTTTGGAAAGAGCCTGTTTTAAAATGGTAGTTTAATCGAGTTTAGTCGGCATTTCATTACAAAATAATAAATTGGTGAGGTCATAATTGCGGTTATAAAATGATATAAACTGTTCTTTTGCCGCAGTTAAGAGGAGTGCGACTTTATTTTCTATGGCTTTCTTTTAAAAAAGAAAATGAACCTTTTTTAAAGAATAAATGGGCTCCAATGAAAATAAGCTTTCACAGTGTGAGTTACGATTGCTGCTTTGCTTGGAATTAAAAGTTCGTTACGAAACTTAAATTATAATTAAGCAGTTAATTTACACAGCCTGAGATAATGATTAAAGATTTTTTTTTACTTTCATTAAGGCATACCTGATTTATTTTTAACTACTTATTTATGTAAACATCGTTCGTTACAGTTTCTAATTCCAGTAGTGACGCTTGCCAATTAGGCATGTTACTTACTTACTAAGGAAGTTGTAGCAAAAAATCCGCACTGTACAATTTCAAATCACTATTACATTCTACACCCACGTAACACGAATATTCGTGTTGTCATTGTCATAATGTCAATAAATGTACGGATACATTATAATAAGGAAATGCAAATTATCAGAGAATTCTGTTGAATTTATTTGCTTGAGGTACATATTTCCGATACAAATTAAACTTTGTAGATAGATATATCACTGGAAAACTTTTTGTAAGTGGAAAGCAAATTATAGGAAGATGTTTCTGTTTCTTTCGGCTGTTCTAGCAGCGTTGAAAGTAAATATCATCGGTGTGTGACGTGTGGCTTGCTTTTTCGGTCTCATAACGAAGTCATTCAGCCAGTAGACGAGAAGTAAGAAAAACAGTAATCTTTTTACGCTTTGAGGCTACGTACTTTTGTAGTCTCTTTCTGCTACTATCTCCCTTGTCTTACTCATTACTTTTTGTTGTCTCCATTGTGTAATTGTAGTAATATCTGTGTTATTGTGCAAAATATAGCATAACGTAGAATGTAGGTACTCATATTGTGGCTTGTGGACACATTTATGGAAACTTTGTCCAAAAAAAGTCAAAAATAAGCAGTGAGCAGTAGTTTTGCTTAGTGGTCCCACTGGAAATACTGTAACTGTAACAGTAACTTAAAATGTATTTTATTGTCATTACTTTTCTTTAGGCGGAATGAAAAGTGACAGAAAGCACTTCCTGGTGTTCCTCGTTGTGAATGTCGCAAAGTTCGTTTATTCATTCATGTATGTACATATTACATATGTTAGCCGCTGTGGGCTCGTCATCGTCGTTGTCAACTTGAATAAGCAAATAAGAGCAAAGTACAGATAATTTTTAAAGAATTTCAAGGCTTTCGGCAAGTGTTTGCATAATATGCAAATGAATGGAAGTCAAGTTGTGGTTGTGGACTGTGAGACACAGAAAAAAGTAAAATGGCTTAGGTTTTCCCCGTGTGACCTCCACAAGTTTAAGAAGAGTTCATGAACCGTTATTAATCTGGTTGGAAACTACAAGGAGAACTTAAAAATAGTTATCTGCCGTTATTACAAACATACAGCCACTGCTGCGGTCGCTGCACTCTACTGTGGAGCCAGGGCGAGTTTTCAGTGGCTTGTCTTCACGTGCAATTGAATTTGCAGAGTGGAGAGGAGAAAGGGAAAATGAGTTAGAGTTTCATGAAGAGAATGGGAAAAGGAGAGGCGAGTGCGAGTTTACAAAAGAGTTTTAAGTGACCCTTGGGTACCTTTCCAGACAAAAAATCTACTATCCTCAAAAACGAGCTTTGAACCAAAGCTTGGGAAATTGTAGAAAATCTGTGGTATGGTGTCTGTGTTTAATCCACAAAACAGCAGCACCATTCTCGCTTATTTTATTTTTGCCGAGCCGCAGTTGAAAACAAAACTAACCAGGTCATTCTTTGGGGTTTTGCTTGGGCTTTTAAAAGTATCAGCCTCATTGGTCCCGTTCTGATCTGCTCATTTGATGAAAAAGGGTAAGGTTATTACCACAGAGAAAGCCTTGATGTCTTCCGTTCCGTTTTAAAAAGAAAGTTTTTTATAGGAAAAGTATACACAACAAGGGACGCTATAACATGCTTGGCAAAAATATCCTAAAAATAAAAGATCAAGTGAAAGAGACCATTTTGTGGCGGTTTTGCTTTGCCTCTTGGTTTCTCCATTCTCTACAGCTAGTTAAAAGTGAAAATAGTTGGTGTCTGCTTTTTAAAACTTTTTAAATGTGTATGCCTACCTAAATATGTAGTAGTTACGTTATTGTGAATAACTTTTCCTCGTTCACTCTTTATTTCACAGGATGCTCTCACTGAGAGTTTTGTAATAATATTTAAAACTTTTTTTCAAGAGGAGATTAAATGAGGGATCATGATGATGATGCGGCGAAGAAAAAGATTACATGTTTTTGCCAACATGCACATATTAAAGTGGGCTTTTATGTGCTTATAGTGAAGTCTGAAACTGGAGGCTGCACAATGCTATACACGTTATATATGTGTACATAACAACTCTGGTGTGGCGGTTGCTGTGTCCTTTGATGAAATGGAATGCATCGTAACGCGTGTGTGTACTTGAATCTAAATTAGATTTATACAACTCGCTATCTTGGAAGATACATACTTTTATTTCATTTTAGATGGTGTAAAAACACTGAACATGCATGAGTAATTCAAAGTAAGTTAATATGATTTTTTGTAAGCAGCCAATTTCGTGGAAACCGCCCTTCGTTTTTTATACGTAATCTGTATAACATTGCAATCGTCCCATTTGTGGTTTTGATCTTGATGACAATGATCTAATAAAGATGAGATAAGAGAAAGTTGCACAACGGAATGTGATACAGAGAAGTGGGTAGATGCGTAGGTTCAGTTCAATGTAGACATTTTTGTGCCAACCAACCAAGTGACCATACTTCTGTGGCGGCTACTTCCGTTTTGTGGACTTCACACTCATCTCATCAGACATCTGCATTCGAGTAAACCTCAAACCACCCCTCACTAACAAACCTCACCGACTCTCGACCTCAGACCTCACCTCACTAAAAACCTCATCGGCTTTCCACCTCTAACCTCACCTCTCTAGAAACCTCTCCAAATCTGAACC
>VYYJ01001401.1:0-31334 GCA_021029165.1 Cyphoderus albinus | reverse complement strand
TTTTTTAAAGGCGCTTTCTGAAGAGTTTTTTTTGAATTACAGTTTAGAAATATGTCTGGAGTCTGGAGATTTTTTCCAGCATTCTCATAATCCTCAACAAGATTTTCGTTGGTGGACCAGACCAGGTGCGTTATATACGTGAACTCTGTTTTTTGTTCAATTAGTTAATGCTAGGAACATCGTTGGTTTCTTTATTTAACTTTGTTAATCTTTATTTGAGAAGAAAATACAATGCTCCTGTAAAATGTAAAATGACACATGATTTTTGCACCACTGCCAGCGTCCAATCGAGAAAAGGTGACAAGTGGCTATAAAAGATTTTTCAGTGACTGAGTGAGTGACTCAATGAATGAAATTTAATGGCCAAAGAAAGGGTGGGTCTACGAAAGTATGCAAGTCTTGTATATTGTATGTACCTATTTACTAAAACCGTTTTTTCTCTTTCATTTCATTAAGAAAAAAACGAGGCTTTTTATCATGTCATGCATTATCATCAATTATTTATTATCACCCACAATAACACAAACAGGTGAAAAGTGTACAGGGTACGAAGTCATAGTCATTCAGTCTGTAGAAGCAGTTTTTTTCCAGATTTTTAAAACGTTATGTGTCACTCATTCATTGAAAAATTCACTCCGAAAAGGAAAATCAAGTGTGACCGGTGACTGTGAGTTATTCATTCATAAAGAACGAAGATTCGCCGTTGTGTGAGATTCTTTAGGTACAATACATACGTATGGATGGATGGCGAAATATTTAAGGCGGTGGTGGTGGTGGACACAGAATTTCTACGGTTATGTTTGAAAAACTAAGGTAGGGTAAGGTAATGTAGTGTAATTATAATGTAGGTAATAATGGAGGATTTTTTTAACTTGTTAAGTTTTAACTTGCTGATAAATATGATGATTAGAAGCTGAAAGAAAATGGGGATCTTCTAAAAGATGTACGTTGGCAGAAGACGTGTCTGTTTATGTGTAGTAGTGTACGACAGCGTAGTGTAGTTACAGTACGACAACAATCATCGTAATCGTGAATTTGGGCTTGCCCATTTTCATTTTCATTCATAAAAATAACAAGCCTGGCCCTGATCACGGTGATGATGATGATGATTACGATGATGTTGATTGTTGATGATGACGAGAAAATTGTGGTTGATTTTATTTTTATTTCTGCCTTCTGGTTCTTCATCCTGGAGATAGAATTCTGATTACTTAGGTAAAGTCTACAAAAAAATGCACACATACAACAATAACTACGTATCGCAAAGCCAAGCCCTAAATTTTATCTATTTTTAGAATGGCTTCATTTTCTCTCTTTGAAAAAATCGATAGGCAGCTAAAATGAATGAATGAATGGAAAAAATTCCTTTCAACAATTAAATTCGTTATCATCGTCAACAACGAACGTCATCTTCTGAAAACTCTTTTGCTAATCCAATTAGAAGAAACACAAATTGTTCCTGTTTTTTCATAAAGTATCTCGTCAGGCGACTTCCAAAGTAAAATAAAACTACCTGTTGGATTTTCGAAAAAATTTGGTGACGCAATTGCAAATAAGTAGAAAAAGTCAATCGATAAGTAAATCAAGGTATTTTCAAGTACCCTTTTGTACCTATTGTATAGCGAGTGTGTGTAAAATAGTAATGTGGTTTGGTCACAATTTGCAGGATTTTAAACATAAGTAGTTAGTTAAGATTGATGATAATGATAATTGCATTGTTTGTTTGTTGGTACAGGCTAATGTAACATTAATGGTAAATAGTGGTTAATGAATGAACAATGAGGGAATGACAGAAATTCTTCGTAAAGTTGACTGGGTAAATGAAGTTGAATTGATGCTGATTTAAGTGCGTAAAATAAATAGGAAAAAATGTGGATTTTTTTTGGGTAAAAAGGTACAGGTGGTGTGGTAATATACAGGTGTTTACGAAACGAATGAGAATAATGAGCGAATAATTGAGGTATTTTGGAGAGAATCGATAAAAAAGCTTGCAAATGTTTTAGTGCGAAAACGTGAGCTACCATTTTAAAGATGATTCATACACTGAAAAATGTTTTGATGGTGGTGACGATGATGATGATGGCAGATTTTTTAGTATTGGTTAAGATAATGGAATTTTTAAAGATGTGGAAGTAATGATTTTTTTGTTAATGTTGAAAATCCAGATCTTGGAAATCGACCCGTTCTGGCAGCCCACGACGGAAGAGGAGTATCTCCACTTTGGGGAGAAAGCGGACACGGAGAATAGAGCGAGGAAGTACATGAATCAGGTGCGCAAAAGGAAAGGGCTCCGAGTGGAGGAGAAAATCGTCGAGTTTGCGGAGAAACAGAGAACGCTAACTAGGAATAAGTAATTATCATTTGTTAATTAGGCGAAAATTAAATTGTAAAAATTTTTTTTTCACTTATTGAAGATGTTTACTTTATCGATGTAAATACAAGTTATAGAGTGATTGGGAATTTCTTATTAAATAAGGCAGCTATTATTTATATACAAATGATAATTATAAATTCTTAAGAATTATACGTGTAAACTACTAATTAATCACTTAATTATTAAAGTTTTGCTTCGAAAATAATTCTTCACTGTAATCTAATGTAATAAGGTTTGTCATTGCAAAAAAAAATGTTCCGCTCCCAATGTAAAAAAGTGTCCAAGTTCTAAGATTAATTAACTCGTGATGATGTGATAATGAATCTATCTTTAATTACTAGGTATATCTATCTAGCTGTAAATCATAAAGTGAAATAAAGTTTTTCTTTTGTCATTGAATAATAATAATAATAATTACTTTTATCGATCACAAACTTTTAATTGTTGAAACAACAAAAACGAAATGTTTCTTAAACCCATAAAGTTATCATTACTTTGTGAGTTTTGCGCTGTGCCGTGTCGTGTCACTTGAATTGTAATAAGTGCCAATAAGTCAAAGTGTGGCAAAGCTAACAAGAACTTTTCGTGGCTAACAACAAAAATTGGTCTTGAGTTAATGCTGATGTGTGTAGAATGCAGATGCAAACGTCCTTGTGAAGAGCAACAAACAAGCAAGTGATGCAAGCCATATCCATGCGATTTGCGATATTATAAAAAATCATGCTAGTTAAATATCACTAGAATATAAAATAATATTTTCAGTGGCTAAGTTTAAAGTAAGTAAAGTAAATTCATATCCATGAATATGAATGCAATAAATACGCAGACTTGATAAGGCACAATATGCACAAATTGCTTCCATTTCAATCTCAATGACGTAAATACATACACATGTGCATGTGTGCAACATTAACTAAAGTTGATTTACTTTATTGCGATTGGATCATTCGTTTCATGATGAACATAAAATAATAATGAGCAATAATGAAGAGCGCGAGGATAGGAGGATGAGATTTGGACTAACTACTAATTTGTAAGTTTATTAAGGTTGTTGCGGGCAGACAGAGATCAAGTTAAACTGCCTCAACTTCACTCACTCGCTTCAACTTTGCTTTGTTAAGTTTCAATCTAAATATTGGTTTGTGAAGGATGCGGTCCGTTGAGTTGGAAGCAACTGACATACCTAAAATAAGAACTTACTTTACTTTTAGTACGGTGATGATAGTAAATGCAATGGTATTAACATTAACTTGGTTAGTCTCGTCTCGTACCATTCATGATAAATTTCGATATCCATGCATCGCATCGTTCGTTACTCGTTAGAATAATCTCACAAAGAAACCCATGCATGCCATGATAAGGATTTTGAGGGAAAAATTGTTACTGACTTTGCTTTGCTTGCACAAAGAATTCCTTATTTACAGAAAAAAAGGTATTTTAGTCAAGGTAAGAAATAATAAGTTGACTTACTATGTACTACATAATATAATATTTACTTACTTGCGATGGATAGGATAGGTCAATTTTTGTGTGAATAAAGCAAAGTTAATATTTGCTCAGATTCTGAGTCTCAGATAGAAATACAAAGTTTCGTTTAGTTTATCGTTTATCATCACATTATATTTATATTAGCAGGATTTAAGTTTCAGTTAACATTTTGTTCGTTCATTCAAGTCACATTGTTATCATATCGTGATTAATTTGTACATGTATTCAGTTAAGAGTATGTAATTGTAGTAATTGCAACTTGCAAAAATGTGACTGACTCTTTGAGTGTGAGTGAGTGAATGATTGACACCAACCATGTTTAAGTGAATATAAAATTGAGTCCAGATTATGTATTTGAGATTTGCAATAATTATTATTAAAATTAAGTGAATCCGACAATTTTTTGTGGAGACGAGCAAAGGACAAAGTTGTACCATCAAAAGAGTGTTTCAGTCAATATGAACTTTATTGTGAACGTGCTGAGCGTGGCGCTGACTGCCTGGAGCTGCTAGCAGGAAGTCTTTTTTCTTCTGGACCTCTCGTGTGCAAAATGATGGATTGCACTACTAGAGGACATTTCCACTTCCAATTAGCATCATTCCATTGGAATACCAACTTCCAGAAGAAAAGCGTGTCTGGGGCAGTCAATTAACTGACGTCATAATTAATTAGATTTATAATGATGGAGTTATCCTTTTGGCATGGGTATCGTCTTGAGGACTTTGTTTTCAAGTCGGTCAATATTAGCTCACCTGGAGGTATGATTGTGAAAGAAAACTAATTATTTCTTAAATAAGTTTTATTTTCATTAATGAGGTTTTCCTTTTGTTTGTGAACAGGTTTGGCAGGAGCGTGCGTGGTCACAGCATTAATCGCCATTGTGTTCGAAGGGACTAGGACCCTTAAGGACTGGCTGTATCTAGAATTTCTCAAGAGGAGAACTTGTCACGGGGCAGACAAAGAAAGTGACAGAGAATCCGCTCTAGTTTTGCAGGACGTTGTGAGACGGAGAAAGAAAGACATTGCTAATAATGATGATAGTAACGGCAACGGTAACGGCAATGGTAGCTCTGCTACCAAAGCAGAATTTGTTCCCGGCTCGCCAGTGATGGCCACAGGCACCCTGAGCAGTGCACATGGGAAAAGTTGCAAACGCCCCGAATTCCATCATGGACTCGCACACTTGAGTTGCTCCACGGTGGTGCACATGTGTCAAGTGTGTATCGGCTACGGGCTAATGTTGGCTGTGATGACCTTCAACGTGTGGATCTTCATTGCGGTACTGGTCGGCACCAGCGTGGGATTCTTCCTGTTTGACAGTTTCAACAGGAAAATTCATGCGCTGAAAATGAATACGAGCGGGGCAGTTGGCTCGAATAAATAAATATAATTTTTATAAACAATCTTTTGGAAAAGCTTTGTAAAAAAATCTCAAGAAATCCCAGTTCGAAGTGAAGTTGTGAAACAATTTGAACAAACTGTTTATTTTATTTTAATAGTATAACATGCACATATTTACGTATGTATTTTAAGTTTATATTTTTCGTTTGGTTTTTGTAAATACACACGATCAAAAACACATAAATTATTTTTTATTACTGCTTTCTTTCAACATCTATCTCAAGATTCTCGATAGTTTTGTAAATTTTACTCTAATTCTATTGTACTGTAATAAAACTTTCCAAATTTCATATCCCACAAAATGGAAAATCGTAGCAAAGAAGATGTTTACAATTATTTGTAATTTTAATGATCATCGTTATTTATTTAACGTATGTAGTAGCAGTAGCATTTTGAATAAATATTTTGACACGGTTTTGAAAAATTGTCTTCTAGTAAGTGGTAAGAAAATGAATCTGGTAGAATGTTTATAGTAATTAATTATAATTTACTTTTTTGCAAAATAACTGACTTTGACAAGCGTTGGATATTGAAAGAATGTTTTTGAAAAAAGCTGGCTTTTTTCCTAAAAGTTAATTATTGAAATCATGACTGGATTCACTGGGTACATTTTGTCAAATTGAGAATATTCCATTGCCATTCTCCGTTCATTATCATTAATCACAATTAGCGTTAACTACATTTTACTCGTAAATACTCCCGGGTATTAAATTCTAATTTTGCATGAGATGAGATTAAGTTTTTTAATCTAAGGATTTTTAATTATTGTATTTAATAATAATTAACGCTTTTCTGATATATGATTTCAAAATGATTTTGTAAAATATAATAACAAGTAACATTTAATAAACTAACAATTTAATTTTTAATAAGTATTTAGTTGTAATACTTTGATTTGATATTTTTTAAGTAAACATACAATTAAATTGGATAAATATCATTGTAATTAACGGGAAATTTTTTTTTTCTTATTTACTGCATTTTTAAGAAAAATATCGATTCACCTTCACCACCCTCACCGCCTTTTCTCCGAGTCTTTGTTTTTGTTGGATTCTGTTGATATTTGATAGTAATTAGGTAAATTAGGTAAAGTATTAGTTTAAATGCTCTAAGGATTGACATTTAATTATAATTTTGTATTCTCGGTGTATTTTTCTTCTTTGTTGAGGAAACGTTTAATTTTATCACAAATCACCGTTTTCAATCGCCTTGTTGATTTCATTCACCATCTGAATCATGATCTCGTTTTGTGGCGTCCCCTTCTTGAACGAGGCGTCGAGCAGCGTCGGATCTCGGAGGTGCTTCGCCACGAACTCAATCCTCGTCAGTGACTTGTCCGTGAGGTGGTTTTTGACAAGGAGTTTGAGCTGGCTCTCGCAATCGTTCACCGTCTTCAGGAGCACGTTTCGGTCGTAACTAAAATCGACCTTGGGGTAAAAAGAAAAAAATTAGAAGAATTAGTGCAAATTAGATATCATAAATTATGCAAATTAATTTTGTTCCAATGTGGTACCTCGATAAAGCTAGCAATCGTCATCGCGGTGTTGCGAAACATTTCCGCGAATCTGTTGGCGATTCGGATCTCGTCCTGCGAAAACTGATCGTTTTGTACGAGGACGCCGATTTTGATTGACAGCTTGATAATATTTTTGACAAATTTTTCTGCTACTTTTTTGTCCTGGGTCTGGAGGAGGAAAAATTGCAAAAAATGTTTAATGCAATTTACATGAATGAAATGAAGTGAATTCAATGAAGCTTAGGTTGGTTACATGAGATTTCATTAGTTGATACAGCAGATCGAGAAGCGTTGCGAGGTTCTCGTTAATAAATACTTTGGCAGCCTTTCTGCTCGAGAATTGACCGAGAATCTTTTTCTGTGCGCGGACTGCAAAGTCCTTGGATTTGAAGTTCGTCTCGCTGCTCATTTTTGTTATTCAGCAATTTCCTGCCAATAAAAGAAATCATTTCCTTCTCTGAATGTAATAAAGAAAAATTGTATAATAAAGATGGAATAAAGCGAGCCACCAAATTTTTCACTTGGTTTGAGTTCACTCCAAAAAAACTCACCTTTTTTCTCAAAAAGAGGGAAATTGAATTGAATCTGGATTATTTACGGTTCGTTCGTTCGGTGAAAGCGAGGCGAGGTGAGGACTAAAGTGAAAGCACTTTGCTTTCTCCTTGGTGAAAGTTGGGAACGCAGAATGTAATAGAGTGGTTACTGGAGTGAGTTGTTTTGACCCTACTTTAACAATTGAGTAACCTAGCTCCGGGAAAGTGTTTCCTTCCGGTGAAAGTAAAGTTTAAGTGACTACTGCGTTTTTGTTGTGGATGAACTTTAATCAAATTCTACCATAGGACTGACA
The DNA here is from genome assembly GCA_021029165.1 of Cyphoderus albinus. NCBI lineage: Eukaryota > Metazoa > Arthropoda > Collembola > Entomobryomorpha > Paronellidae > Cyphoderus > Cyphoderus albinus. The sequence continues at coordinate 23,708 of VYYJ01001401.1, read as the reverse complement.
AAATGATATTGACTCTGTTCATGTTCACTCTGCAGATTGATTGCAATCAGATTTTTTTCCAGGAGATTTCCATAGGCACCTTGTTATTTCTTGTTGATGTTGATCTTCAAGTCGTCAAGAGTTCCACTAAAAAACTTTACTGGGCCACCACAGTCGAGTCGATGGACCTTGGTATGAGTCGGAATGAAATATTGTGGCCAATTTTCAGTTTCTCCTGTGTTGGTTGTTGCTGAAAAGAAAAACAAGTTCAACTTCAACCTTCATTTTTCATGTTTCACATCAACATCATTATGACATGAGGCGCATTTGTTACTTATGCAGCTTTCACTTTTTTAAGCACGGTGTGAGGTGATATGATTTGGTGTAAACAAAGTTTTTCCTGAAATGAAAATGAAATACGGCGTGGGGTATTCAGGAAATGATGTGATGTGATATGTGGACAACAACAAAAAACAACCAACTTTCACTTCAATGTACCAGTTTACATATGGTACATAATCGAAATTCGTGAAAAAACTACGCCACTCTGCTAAAAAAAGTCGCCTCTCAAGAATTCATTACATTACCAAGCTCGAGTCGCCCCATCGCATTTTTTTCAGTTTCACTTTCATTTTGCCCATGATGATGATAAAAGCGATGTGATAGTAATACGATATATTTTATGAGATTAGTCTAAAATTGGGATGGGAGGAAAGAAAATGGAAAACTGCTGCTTCTCTTTTTTAGCAACATGTGCCCAAGTCGAAGTCTGTGTGATACTAGCAGGCAGCAGAGCGGAAGTAAAAGTAAAATGAGACAAGTTTCATGTTGTACAAAGACGCAATGCGGTACGCGTAACGGAGTTTTATTACATTTTACAGATAGTGATAGTTTATGTAGTTTTAGTTTTAGTAGTAAAACGTAGTAAAAATAGAGGAGCATTTTCTTTCTATTTTTCTTTTCTTTTTCCTCTGATCCTCCCACTGGGACACTACATTCCAATTTGAAAATTTGAAAATGTGGACAGGTCTGGAATACGAAATTGAAAGAGCTTTTGGATAAATTTTGACTTTGAAACTGTTTCATTCTATTTTGTTTCTCTTATCATAGTGTGTGTATCTCTGGAGAAAATGAAGGCAAAGACGTTTCTTTTCTACTTTATTTTGTTTTTCTTTCCAGACATTATTTTCCAATTTTCTTAATACGTCCCAGCGATTAGCTTCATTTCATATGGTAGTTGGATCAGATGAAGATAATTTATTCATGGGATTTCCCACTGAGACATTTTTAATTTTCTGCGCAGCAAAGCAACCATGAACCAGCAACCGGAGCTGGAGCTGGTGGAGCCAGGCAGGAAAAGAAAACAAAGGAATGAGAGAGACGGTTCCATTTAAATGAGCTTGACTTGGACGACACGGGCTCTAGATCTTTGCTGGTATTAATGCGGCCTTGGAAAAAAATTGTAACTTTTATAATACAATACAAACTCCAGATCAGGAGAAAGTCAAAGTCGCAGAAAAGTTGTGTATGAGAAAATACGTGTGTGTTTGTTTCATCAGTCAACCTGGGAATAGGGAGTGACTGACTGAAATGAATAATTAAGGAAATTTAGGTCGTGTTGGGAAAATATGACGCGACAGAGTACATAAACGTTAAGAGTGGCACTTCCTGGAAGAAATTGTTTTCATGTTTTGTAGCAATAAAGCAGAAACGAAACAAACTAAACGAAGGTCGACTCTAAACAGAATTTCAAATTGAAATATTTTTTTTATTATGATCAAAGAGTGAGTCCATGAATGATTCATTAACGCTTGCTTTATGTAATCAAGTCTAACCGTCATTCGGGGGAAAACCATAAAATGAAAAAATGCTCCAATTTTTTTCTTCAATTTCTGTTCATTTTTACTTTTCCTGTTTCTGCACTCTGTACCACGCTCTTCTGGCAACTTTTGGTTCAGATGGGTGATTTGATCTGATCTGCGCTCTGGACCGACTAGATGGAACACATTTTTGTCTTATCTTTATAACTCGTCCCAAGTGTTCCAAGTTGAAATTTAATTGCTAATTTAGAAAGTTAAGTCAAGATGGGACGAGTCAAGTTTGATAGCAAAAAATGATGACTTTCTCTTTAGAGAGTTTCTTGTTTTTAAATTGTCTTTGTTCCTTGGAAGAATTTTTTACCCATTTGCACAATCTGCTGCTTCCGTCAGTGTGTGCTGCGCACTTCCCAAGAAATATTTTTTATTCACAATGACATCGTAAAAGCAAGACGCAGGGATTAGATGGCATTTAGTAATTGGAATGGAAAAGTTCAAAGGGCGAGTTTTTGTTTGATTTGATTGCATAAAAAGAGAGAAAAACAAGAGGAAATCGAATCGGAGAATTTGCGAATTGGCAAAGAAAATGATGTTGATGTTGATGTTCTTTATGTTATGCAAAAGCAGCAGCAGCATAGCATCTGGTCAGAATTCGCACGGTGATGATGTTATGATGTTATGAAAGTTGTGGTTGATTCGAACAATGGAGTTCCAAGTTCCAGGAGACAGCCATAACCAGAGTCATTCCAAGGATTCTTATTGATTCCCATTCTTTTGATTTATTCTTTACACTTTTACTATAAAAAACTGCGCAGTAAAAAATCTAGTTGTCCAAGGCCCGTTAACTCAATCAGTCCAAATTAAGTCATTTTCATGGTTTATGGAGTTGGGGAGTTTGGAAATTTTTGGAGAAAAATCTGAATTTTTATGATTGTTTTTTTCATTCATCAGTTGACCTTTTCTCTGCATTTTGCGCCCTAAAAATTGGATTTGATTTTATTCGTCTCTCCACTTAATTTTCTATATCAGACTGAATACGTATGTGTGTGTGTGTATGTATTACATATTTCAGTAAGACCGGACCGTGACAAGACAAGACTCGCCTATTGCGTGACTTCGCATCGTAACGTAACCTTCTGCTTGGCATTTTATATCCAAATCCTTCACAATGAATGAACATGAAGGAAGGAGACCTACGTAAGAACTGACCCCGTTTCAGTTCATTTCCGTTCTTCCCTTCAACTCAACCCAACCGAGTAAGTTGATGCGTTGGATTCCACGAGGCGAGTTGATGTTAGAAGCAAAAGGAAATAAACGGAAGGCTTGTTTTTAGCTCTTGTCTTTTCTTGCCCACCACCACCGACCACATGTTTCATGTTCCATTGTCATTACTTACTTACATTATTTATGCTGTGAGTAAGAAAGATGAAAATTACTAGAAACAAGACAAGACGAAGGAGAAAAACGTCACGATAAACCCTTCATTCAATTCAAGCTTAGCTGATTGTTGTGGCAATAAATGGTAAGTAAATGTAAGTCGTGTTTATTTTATTTTACCTCTCAACTTGTAACTCACTCACATCAATTTTGATCTCATCGCCCTTTTAGTCAGCGAATTAACAAACACAAGTGGACAACCACTTTACCTTACTTGATAAACTTTCTCATCTCGCTTTTTCGTGTTTTTGCATTTTCCTCATGTGGAAAAATAAAACTTTGTTTTACTTGACAATTGCATGAAATGAATGGACACACTTACTAAGTTTATGCAAGTAATAAAAAGGTAAAGACAGAGAAGCAAAAGAGAGAGCAAAGAGCATCCTAAAACCCATAAACTCTCATTCATGACCATGCATTGAATAACGGTTTTTATTTACGGTGCGAATCGATCGACCCTTCGTTACAATAACACACAGCAGCAGCAGTGAGCAGCCGTTAATGAAAACAACGGAAAAACTTGTGTTGAAAGAAAAGAAAAGGAGAAATGTGACATGAAGGAAGCATTGCATTGCATCCATACAGCGGCTGTTATGCAGCTGCCGTTTCTTCATTTTAGTTTTCAGAGAGCATCTGAAAATTCTCAACTTTTTCTTCTGCTTCTGCTGATGACGAAGGATCCAGGTAATTTGGAAGGAAAAAGCAAACACCAGACCCTAAAAAGGTTTCCCCGTTTTTCCCTCCTTTTTTTTCATTCTATTTCCTATTTCTCCTTTGTGGTGATCGTGGAGTAGAGGAATGAACGATGAGATCATGAATATGAACCATGATAAGATCGTGGCCATTGTGATATTTATAAGAGATGAATATGAGATTCTGCATTTAATTGCAGCTGTGGCTTCGCCTCACTTGGCGATTGTGATGGGAAAGGCGAGAAGGTGTCAAAGAATGTTTCACTGGAGCAAGCAAGCACCACAGGAGACACATTAAAAGTTAAGTAGTAAAGTAAAAGTCCTTGATGAATGCGCAAGAAGATGTAATTAAGAATGTTAAACGTCTTTTATAAGTCTTGGTTATGGTTTGGTTAGTTGGTGTGGTACATACATAATAAAAAATTGTTCGCTCCACTTGTTCAATAAAGCAGTCATTTGCATACTTTTCCTAACACTAACCGACCTTGTTTGTCTCTGTCTCACTGTGGTGGTGGTATTTCAACCCGAATATGGAATTCCCTTTGATTCTCTCTTGTCCCCACACACTCGTTCACTGGGATTGTGCAAAATTTATTTTTGCTCTATCCCATCCCATATCATGTCCAAGAACGGAACTGGGACACGACACATGTAGTCAGTGAAGTGCTTTACTTTACGGATTTCCTTTTATGGACTCAAAATCTTGTAGATAATGTGACTAAATGTGATGTAAATGCAAATTGGTGCGTGGCTGTAATATAATGTAAGACGAGGCAATTAGCCATAATAATCATGATCATGTAGTTGCTCAAGTAATAAGTTTCAAGTGACACTGACAAATCTTGGCAAAAAAAATCGCTCTCTGATGCTGATGAGTGAGAAAACCACGAGAAAAATCTTTTCGCGTGGTAAAGTAAAACGAGCCGTTTGAAGGTGGCATTTTGATCTACAATAGATCAAGATCTGAAGAAACTGAAAGTGAAGCATGGCCTCCATAAAATCTGCATGGGGCATGATATTAAACTTTTTGCTTTTTTATATTAAACACTTCGATTTTTCTTTTATTTATTTTGACCACCTTTGATTTTATTTTGACTAACAAAAAAAGCTATTTAATTTTTTACGAACTGCCCAAGAAAATGAAGCATCCTTTTAAGCAAAGTCACATGATTTTTTTGTTTGAAACAATAAAAAAATTCTCGTAGGCTTTCTAAATATTTGGCGAAGGTCACACAAAACTAATATTCATAATCATGCTGAAAAAGTTCCGTGGGTTGATTTGCTTGCTTGTTTTGTTGGCGTTGGCAGGTACTTAATGTCGGAGTGTTTTGTAAGCGGATTAAATAATATGTAATAACGAAAAAAATAATAATCAAAGCATAACGTAACATTTGTCATATAATCATAGGTTACGTTATGTTATGTAGCGTTAAATTTAATTTTCAGGCTGCCTCCACCTCCACTCTAGTAGTCAATTTAAGGCAAAGGCGAGTGGCTTTTATTAATGCAAAAATTTCATTGGCAAAGGATTTCAATTTCATTTTCAACATCGACCTTTTCTTTTTATAGAGAGAGTGAGCAAAAAAAATCTGTGCAAAAATTGTTTTTACGGCTTAAAAAAGCAATTTCCTAAAGCAATCCTTTCTAAAGCTTCATCTCCATCTATTCTGAAAACTCAATTTTATTTACAACAAAAAATATTTTCAGGTGGTAGTAGTTACATATTCTACTGCACATATGTAGCTGCTAATAATTCCACAAATATAACCTAACTGGTTTTAATATGTATGCAAATGAGTGATTCACCCTCTGGTATCAATAGCCTTCCATAACACCAACAACGATGATTTTTAGCAATGGTAATGAAGAAAACCCGAATCCGCAGCCACAATGATGATCTGATCCTTTTGTGCATGGTCATCGTGATCATCATGATTAAGAATGTGAATGTGAATGCGAACTGGACTGGACTCTTTTTGAATCATCTTCGATGGGTCATCACATCATCATAAGGCCAAATCTTATCTTTGAAGCTGTGCTTTTGTGTACTAGCAGTGCTTAGTGACAGTGGCAGTGGCAACTTGTGGTAATGAATGGGCTGGCAACAAAACCAGCCCAGAATACGAAATGAGAAAGCTCGCAAATTCATTTCGACTTTTTTCTATAGAAAAGAAGAAAAAAATGTGGGATTTTGTCGGATGAAATTTTCTTATTAACTGGCATAATACTGGTACTCGTTTGCCTGCATTTCTTCACGAATAATGAAGCAAGTAGAAAAATAGCGAGTGATGTGATGTGATCGGATGTGATGTGATGATTCATTCCCGAGTCTAGTTGCTTTTGAGTGTTGAAGAAACATTTCGTCGACCCTTTTTTGCTTTGCTTTGCTTGCGAAATTTTTTGCCCCCTCATCACATTACATCACTTGACTTCACTCTGAAACGAAGAATGCCCTCCAAATGACTTCCTGAAACCCATTTTGTCTAAGTGGGTATAAACAAAAGGTACATTAAACATTTTTTTCTTGGGTAAATGTTTGCTCTTCGTCTTTATCTTAATCTTAAGGTTAACATTTTAAATAGCTAAGCCAAAGCACACAGTCATTACATCACATTTCAATTTCCAGCCACCCTTTTCTTTTCTTAAAGGAATTTTTCTTTACAATACCACCTCAATGTTGTGAGAGAAAACAGCTTTTGAACTTTATCCCACTTAACTTACTTGATTAAATTAACTTGAGTTTGACTTGGTTATGTTAAGTTATGAGATAAAATGAAAGTCAACAATCTTCCAGTCATCATACATTGTTAGTACATGGTGTCACTCGCTCGACAGAATAATCTCCTTACTTCATCTACTATATAAGACGCAAGGAAAGGAAAATCCATGGCTTTATTTGGATTGATTGATTTGCAACAAGGAACATTTTGAACGTATGTATAAGGAAAAAAGGTGCAATTTCATGGCCATGCATTGCCATTGCCATCATCATTAAAAAATATGGAATGGATAACTATAATTAGTCAAGTTAAATATTTGGGAAATGTGTGTTTGTGTATTTAAGTAACATAAAATTCAAAATTGATTTTAAATAGCATCATTGTGAATGTGTGTAAAAAATATTTGAGAATGTTTCACTTTCGATCGAGACGAGTGCTAGATGTTAAATTGGATTGCATACATATGCAGAAGTATGACTCATTCATATCACAATGATCATCATGAATGAGAATGAGTTGAAAGAAATATTTCAGCAAGAAGTTTTTTTAGCTTGACTTTTAGAATGAAATGAAGATGAGATGAGATGAGATGACGCTTTCGCGTGCTTTAATTGTATTGCGAAGTTGAGTTGAAATTGAAAACCTGTCGTTTGACATGGCATGCATGTCTATGCCATTGCATTATTATTGCATTATTGTTATTAATTATTATAAGACTATGGCAGTCATCATAATTTTTTAGCCGATATGAAAATGAAATCTTCAAATAGCTCATAAAAATCTATAAATTCTACAATAAATGTGACAGTTCAACTATTTTCAATTAACTAGTCACATTAATTTTCAACAAAATGAGTTGCCGAAAGCTGCATTTTTACATAAACACGCATAATGTATATATTTAAGTGAATAACTTTCTATTAAAAAATAAAACTCACCAGTCCAATTTTATGAAAATGTTGATTAAGTTTATGTTAATGATGATTCTGATGATCGACGATCCAGCATAATTAAAATTTGCCACTCAGCCAAAGGTAATTAGCAAATTAAGGTAGGTAAAGTGAATTCGTAATTTTGTTTTAGTGTTTAGGAGCAAACGATCTCAGATCTTAGCTCAACTTTTTTGTCTTCTTGACACTTGGCATCTTCTACAAGCAGTAATGTTCCTTTACGTATATGCTTTGCCTGCATAAAACTGACTTCTTAGAAGCAAAATGTTTTTATTTTTTTCAGGAAGTTCACCGAGATAAGGAGATTGTATCTTTGATGCTGAACGCACTTTTCTTTCTACAAAATAATCGTTTCCGTCAGTTGAATAAGTACATAAAGTACAATAGAAAAATGGGACACCTCACATAATATCACACAAGCAGCACAAATCACATTAATCATAAAATACAAATTACCTTTTTTTTTTCTTTAAACATGTGAATCAGAAATTCGTTTTCTTTCCTTCCTTCACGATGCGCCCGATTAAGCTTTATTTATTTATGTTAAAAGGAGGCAGGATATTTATAAGAATATTGTCGTGTCGTTATTTTTAATAATGTTATGTAAATCAGAAATCACTTTGTAGACTGTTTACTCTACTGCACTAGTATCGTTTAGATTTCATTTTATACTGGCACACAAAAGCGTTTTTCCCAGGATGTTCTTGTACGTACTATTTTATGTATATGTAGGTATGTAAAAAATCAGATTGAGATTACTGGTTTACACGGGCACACACTTTTTCATTGCATTACATAAAAATCATAAAAATCTTCCTCTTTGTATCAAAGTAGATTGCATGTAGCAGATATCTGTCAAGAACGGTCACACAGTCACAAGTTTTATGTAGAAGCTTTTGCGTGTTTCAATTTCAAGCAATAAGCAAAATAGCTCAGGTTCAGTTGAGTCAGTTCAGGTATGAAAAATTTTGTTCGGTTTGTTCATGTTATTTTGGAACCACCTTTTCACTTTATAGTTTATTGGATTATATACATAAGAAAGACTTTTATTAAACTTTTTTTTCACGAATCTACAAAAAAGTGTTTCACTGTAGTGTAAGTAAATGTATGTAATTCAATGCACGACATTCGTAGAAGGAAAAAAGAGTTTTAGGTCAAACTCAACTAAACTGTTTTATTTATGTGTGTATTTATTTTAATAAGGATAATTTTCTCTGTTGTGTTGTTGGATGAAACGTGATATTTTTGGGTGTTTTTACTTGAACACGAAAATGTTAATAAATACCCACAATCACAATTTTCATTGAAAACGATTTAGTCGGTCGAGGTGATTTTGGATTTGAGTTCAATTATATTGATCTGAAAACTAAATGCGCACACACGGATGAAACGAATAAAATCTGGCAATTGTATTTAGCAGTAAAGTCTGGTTAATTCCAAATTCGCAGTAAAAAAATGTTTTGTTACTTTTTTACTCACACACTCATGTCAGTGATGAAATGTCAGCAGTGAGAAAACAGATTTCGTTTCATTTCATTTCATGTTAATGACTTTAAAAAGTTTGGTGAATCTTGATGATAATGATGAATGTTGACTAATGACTCATAAAAAGCTTCCTTTGGATAAGAATTTTTTACGACCCACACCGACCGAGTGTTTTTTGTCAGTTTTAGTATCAGTCAGTCAGTATCAATAAATATGAATACAAAGCCTAGGCCTTAATTGGCAAATTGGTCACGTTACACACAATTTGACAAAAATGTAAAATGCAAACACTCAGAATACTGTAGAAGATGCACTTTTCTGTTTCGTTGACTTCTACATACTTGATTATTGTTGTCCATGAATGAATTGATTTGCATGGGAATTACATACGTAGATTAGTTTGTAGATTTGGTGCTTCAACAAGTCCTATTAAAATACTATTACACGGCTTGTTTCAAAAGATGATAAGCGAGAGATGAGATGAGAAATGAGTGCACCAACCACATCACATCACCCAAGCAAACACCAAGTACATTTCAGTTTTCACAGCTTTACGTTTATAACGAAATGAATTGAATAACTCTCCGATCCTACTCCACTCGGACTCTGCCAAATTCTGTCTGAAAGTTTGAGCTGAGTTTGAGGAAAGTTTGCAGCCCAAAACTCACTTTCCTCGTTTGCTCCGCTCTAACTGTGTAGTAGTAGTGGAGAGAGACACGTTTAACACAATGAAAAAGTTTTTGAAGCTGAAGTTGAAGTCATTACGCTTATGATATGATATGAAACTATTTTTGAGGGACATTCTTCTAATTCTCACTTGAATTTCATAACCAACAACAGTCAGCTTAGCTCTGCTCGGACAGAATGAGACTAGACTCATTTTTACTGCTTTCGCATGCTTTTGACTCGATTCTCTTCGTTCAGATTAGACAGACTCTCTTTCTCACTTACTTTTACAGCAACTTTATTTGTGCACTATAACACAGCAACTCGGAGCTCTGAACATGTTTTATTTGCCAGAGAGCTCTCTGAAGTATTTTGTTTGCGGTGGCTTAAATTGACTTGAATAATTGTCCCATCGCATGGCACTTGGCACTGCTAATAATAATAACAGAGGTCTCATTAATGCCCATGTCCCATCCTGAGCTTTAGCCTGAACTTCCCTTTTTGTGGTGGTGGCAGTGACATGTTGATCAAAAGCTGAAAATCACAAAGTGGTTAAAAGCTCACGTTAAATAGTAAATACGTATGTACTTACTTTGTTTGTTCATTTGTTTACTCATTTTTACTTGTTTCATTACTACAAACAAGTAAATACTATAAACGTAATTTTAATGAAAATTGTTTTTTTGTAATAGAATAGTCATACAATACAATTATTATCGTGACTTTCTACCATCAATCATTGTATTGTAAGTAATCATAGATTCTATTTTTAGCAAGAAAGGCGCAATTAAATTGGTGTGGGATGTGTTTTTAGTTAGTTAGGTTTGTGCTAGTTATTTTTATTTAGCTTCATGTTTTTGCTTCATTTAGGCAATTTAATCTAATTAATCCGTAAGCCTGCTAACAGAATCGATGAGAGATGAGATTGATTTACATTTATGTGCAACACATTAAATTTTACAACTTGCAAAATGAATGAAAAGAAAACTAAAAAAATATTGCGCGTTAGTTTTAACGATAATTATTTTTTCATCGTTACTTTTATTTCCTTGTACATCACTAACATTACAATAATTACAATTTTTTTGGCAATTCCATTTCAAGATAAAAAGTTGAAATTGGAAAACTCCAACAAAATGCATTGCGGCTTCGGCTGCCAAACTTTTGACTTTCAAAGTTTATTATCAAGAAGTTAAGCAGCGTAGCAGGAATTAAAGTTAAAATTATATTTTGCGGTCAATTATAGTTCCATTCCACTCCACGTTGTAAAATAGATTCTGGACTTCATCATTATAATCATAATCGATAAAGAATAATTGTTAAGTTGCGAATGCGGTCGGTCGTTCTCGGTCATGCATGATATGAAGACGATAGCATACCACGGAAAGCATCCGGAAAATTATTCTGGAGTTATTGAATTTGAATTTTAATTCGTCATTTCAAAGTTAAATATTGTAATGTAAGTTGTGCAATAGTATTGATATTGATATTGTTATTGATAATGTTATTTCAATGTCATGTTATATAAAAGCTCTTAAGGTACGGGTACGTCACACAAAATGCGATTGAATACGCGGATATTTTCGCTTTAATAAATTATTAATCATTTTCCTTGTTCGTTGAATGGAAAATGGAACCAAACGGAAAACAGTTCTTAACTCGATAATATTATTGACAAATACATGCCGTAATCATAATAAAAGCATTATATGAATTAGGTATGAATTCAGCTTCATCATTAATAACTGGAGAGAAATGTCTTCTCTTTATTCGTTTTCTGAGGATCACCGCGTTACTTTTTAAAATGCTTCCTTCAATTTTGTCCATTTGTGTAGAATGTTAGCTTTAATAAACTGACGTTTTAGCAATCGTTAGCAAACTCATAACTTCTAGTTCTAGTTTTAGCTTGTTATTATTTTGTTTTGTTGCGCTTCCAAATTTAACTAACTATAAACCAATTCCTATTGGGTCTAAAACTTCATTTTACCTGTCATAACTCATGACTCATAAGCCTTATTCACAATAAAGCTCGAGTTAGAGCCGTACAATTGCAATTAAAGTCAGTTAGCATGAACATGAATGATTAACTGAAAATCGATTCGAAATCGCTTACCTATTCGTAATCTAAATTGTAGATTTGATAGAGTACAATTAAAATTGATGGATAAGTTCAGGTGTCCATTTTCAATTAAATTGATGTTCGTTGGATTCTAATTACTATACTGGAATGGAATGGAAACATTTCTCAAGCTGCTTTTTCTTCATCTCCGGTGCCAATGGCACTCTTTAGCTCCACTTTTAGAAAGAAAAAAAGAAAGAATTTTTAGTTGCATGTTTTGCTTGCTTTTTTTTCTTTCTAATAAAGTGTAAAAATAGCTTGGGGCTTTATTTACTTCGAGAATGCTTAGTTTGTCTGGAAATAGAAAGGATTTTGAAAAACTACGTTTACTACTAATTCTTAGTGTTTAGTGTTTAGGTAATGTTTGAAGTGGGAGAAATTTTTTCCTTCGTTTTTCCTTGTGACAGGCTACTGCGTAAAAATAATAAAATAAAGCAAAATTCGCTTTTCCTTTTTCATTCATTCTGTAGAATCCAGTTATAGCCAGCTTAGCGAGTTGGAGTTGGGCTGACCTTGTTAATAAACGACCTCCCCGGAGTTATAAAGAACTGTGGAATGTTTTTTGAAGCCAGAGGTAAAAGAGAATGCATGGGGATTGGGGATTAATTGAATTACGATGATGATAATAATAATGATATACATATGTTAGGTGTGAGAGTATTATGATGAGTGACTGTGACACACAGAGCACTTTTGCAAAATTGAAGAACATTTTTATTTCTTTAATGAGAAAATTGAGGAAAACTCCGGGTTCATAGCTTTCACTTGAGGGAGTGAAAGGAGAAAGCATAAAGAAAATTTCTTCATAGGCATAGGACTGGATTGAACGGGATAGAAAATAAAATAATGGAACTCTGTGTGTGTGTGCTAATGGCAATGTAATGAATGACTCGTGACCCTGAGCTTCCTGGGAAAGTTGAAAATGTTTCCTGGGAAATGTTAAATGTGATGGGAAAGGTGAGTTTGTGGCTTGCTTATAGCGGACCTTCATCCTGTCAATGTGTCAATTTATGAAAATTGGAATTCGGAGAAAATTTGCTTTTCGAGCAGGATTCTTTTTTTGTAGAGGTATTTAACTGATTCTTAGAACTTTAGTTAGGCACATTTAACTAACTAAGAAAGAAAGTTGTTTATTGAATTGCAAAACAAAAATATACCAAGTCAAGTGTTAACTACTGAAATGTTTTCGCTTCGAATGGAAGACTTGGCACAGTTAATGGACAACCCACATAGTAATTAATTATTTTTTTTAGCTAATTAACAACGAAAAGCAAGAAAGAAGAGAATTTTATTTTTAGCTTTTGTTATGTATTAGTCTAAACTTTAATTAGCTGCAACTTGAATTGGCTTTTTACGGTCAATTATTTAAAAGCGAATTTTTTATTTGGCACAAAAAGCGTTTCTCTGTTTCAATTAAGTCTTTAGTTTAATTAACATAAACTTTAATTTCCTTTCTCGGGAAAAAGTTGTGCGTAAGTAAATACATACATATACTAAAAACAGGGCAAGACAAGAACTTTATTAGAACCAATATTAGATTCCGAACTTCTTGCAATTTCTAGTGAATGTTTGTCACCATTGGTTCATTGCTGGAGAAAAAAGGCATTTTTCCAGATGCCTCCATCCGTTTTGGCTCTAGAACAAAGAAAAAGAAAAAAGAAAAGAAAAAACTTCTTCGTGCCACTTCACATTCACCTTCAATTCAGAGTCAGAGCTTTATTACACACTGCGGCTGATACACTATAGCAAAAAATGTATTACCGTTGCTTACCTGACGGTTACAAAACAAAACAAGGTCAAAGGAAGGAAGGAAAGAATTTAATGGCAAAGAGTAAACAAAAAAGGAAAAAAGCTGAAAATGAGCAAAGTTCCATTTTTACAGCAGTGGAATTGTACATAAAATGGAATGCAATATACCGTCTGGAATGGAATAGCTGGAAGCCCTCTGGATCTGTATCGTAATATCGTGGATTGGATAAAGACGGAAAATGAGACAAACAGCAAAACTGACAAAATGGAAGTGGAATTGGAAATCAAAAAATCAATCCGTGACTTTACTTCACGTTATATTTCGAGTATAGACATAAAACTCTAGAGTTCAGAAGAGGGAGACGCCAACATGCAACACCAGCAGTAAAAAGTGGATCAGACAGATCGCATCAGAGAGAAATAATTCGGCTAAATAATAAAAATCCGGTTTTTTATGTCGCGACATTTTGTACTTTTGGAGGAAAAAGAGTAAATTGGCAGTGAAAAGAGAATTTTCACTACATTGCATCACATCCTCCAAACTTGAATAATATCTCATCTCCAGACTCCAGCCCACCCACACTTTAAAAAGCCTTGTTAGAAAAATAAAAATGCAATAAAACTTTTTTCATTCCGCTTTATTAAAGTACAAAACAAGCTTGACTTTTCCCAAATTGCGAATTTTATTCCAAACTCGTAAATTGCACATTATTTACATATACACAAGACATTTCGTTTTTAGAATTAGAAGTATACAGTATAAATATCTATCTGCATACATAGGTAACTTTTTATTAGAACTTTGTGTGGAAGTTCAAAGTCTGCGTCGTCATCAATTCCATCATTATTCATTACTCATTCAATTTATATCCATCTCTTCCATTCAGATATTACAATTAGTCCCAACCCACTACCCACCCACACCTTTAAACTTATTTCATTTCTGCTCTTAAGTAAACAAGCTCGACTTACTTTTCGAATTTCATAGTCCTACAGAAAGAGAATTTTCTCCAAAATATCTGTATTTCAACATTTCTCTTATTTCCTGTCAAAAATGATTTTTTTTTCAGGGATAATAAATAAATATTTTTATAGCCAGTCGACACTTCATTTGGTACATTTTGTCAGTTGCATCGTCACTTGACGTCATCGATCGTCATCAATTTCATTGAGTTGACTTCCACCTGGAAAGCCGGAAGTAAAGTTGGCTGTGGAATCACTTTGCTCTGCCTGCCGAGTTTTGAAAGCTTTCTAATTTCTGCTCTGCATCGAATAAGTATGAGATAAGATTAGGAAACCTCACCGATAGGCGATAGTGGTGACATTTTCCTGCGAAATCTCATTTTATCCGTATTCACAATGAGAGTAAAATAATTTGACTTTTCTCACTCTTTCAAAATGAATTTATAATCTGCAATGAATGGATCGGCGACCCATCTAAATCCTTTTACTACTAGTTACTAGTTAGATGGATTCCTCAATCCCATTGATTGGTTTTGGTTAGATTCAATATGCAGTTACAAAAGCAAATCCGTTGACCCTGAGCTGGCCTGAGCTCGTCATAATGAAATCAATTTGAAACGTTAAGGAAAATGTGGAAGGGAAGCAATGAAGAAATATGAAAAAGGCGAGTTTACGTGTGTCGTGTGTGCGTGGGAAGAACGAAATGTTCCAAAAAAATCCTTGAAATGGAAATGGAAGGGAAGACAATCATAAAAGCCATGCCGGAATGTGACGGACTCATAACAGGACTTCCTTATTCCAATCCCATTCCAATCCAACTTTAATCCAAATTCTAATAACAGATGAATGAGACTCATTTCATTTCTTACTTATTAATAATCATCATTTTTCTACGGTATGGTATTTAATTTTCGCATTTTTTCCCTGCGACTGACTGGACTGGTTAATAAACTTGTATCACGAATTAAGAAGGTTTTTCTCTCTAAGAAATGGTTAGCTGAAGATGATTATGTTTTATATGTATAAAATTTCTTCATAAATGCGCTAAACAATTTACGCTAATGTTTATAAGGTACTAAATCATTAAGTATTGAATTTAAATTTATTGGTAACTCAGGTCAAATACAAATTCAGAAAAAAATATTACCAGTGAATCAACACCTTAAGGTTCTTACTTTTGAAATTAATAGTCAAAAATGATTAAATAAATACATACACTCACATGATTTACAGTAAATTGGTCAAATAATTGAATTATACGAATCAACAAATAAATTAACGATTTTAAAAATACATTCCAAGTTTTTCTCTCTGATACAGCACAGCGACCTTTGTCATGCAGCCTTTCATATTTCTTCACGTTTTTATACGTTTGTTGCTCCATCACCTACATCTCTTGACGGATGATGTCCCGTCAGGCCACTAGCGGAAGTGCTTGGTGACGAATTCGGAGGCTGCTGACCCGCTTGAAGAGCTTGCTGCTGTGATAAAAAGGCAACATTTGAAGCCTTGAGGCGGTTAGCTGGCGTCATACCTCCCATCAGCGATGGACACGGCGATGGACATGGAGTGGAGGCGTGTGAGGAGCTCAAGTCACACTGTTCCAGCAATCTAATCAATTCTTCGGAGGTTGGTCCTCCACATCTCTGAGTAGCTGTTAAATAAACAATGATTATATTATAGAAAGTGAAACTTGGAATTGCATTGCAGTTAAATAATGGAAATCTACCTGGCTCATTTTTCTGTGACAAGTCCAATGCTGTGGTCAAATCCCACATTTGAATGGACCCGTTCGAATGTCCGGTGAAAATGAATCGCCTTGGTCTGGAGCCAATGCGACTGGAGCCTTCGCACTCGTGGCAGCAAAACGAGGTGATAGTGGTCCCATCCACGGATCTGATTGTGCAAATCCTTTTTCCATTTGACGCCAGTCTCACGTACAATTGGTCCGTCTCCGGTACAACCTTTTGGATAAACACCTGTTCATCGTCCTGGTCTCCAAATGGTCCAAAGTCATTTCCAGTGCCGTATGACACACTCGGGTCGATTTCCTCCAGTGCCACAATCTTGAATGAAGACAAAGGCGTTGAGCCTGGATGCGTTGAGATCATACCCCGGAATCTGGTCATGGTCCAACTTCTCACATGATTGTACTCGCTGCACACCGAAACCAGGTATTTTTCAGTTAGCTTAACTTTCGTCACTGAACTCCTGTGCACAGTGAATGTCTGAAAGAGTTGTGGACCATGTCCAACCGTTTCCNCAGTGAATGTCTGGAAGAGTTGCGGACCATGTCCAACCGTTTCAGGGTGTTGCACAATCACCCGCACCATTCCTGACTGGGTCCCATACGCAATTTCAATCCAGTTTCCGCTCAAATTCGTCTTCGGGGTGAGGTAAACTGAAATAGCGGTGATTGGCTCATTCGATGGATCCTTGTACAGTTCCGTGACAAGAAGGTCATTGTCTTTCATTCTCAGCGGAAACTTCTGCATGTCAATGTAGGAAATTGACCCGGAGGTGCAGCCGAGCAGCAGGAATGATCCGGCAGTATCGAAACTTTGGATTGGAACGATATCCTGGACAAGCACGTGCTGCGTCATGGAGTGCCACACGCCAATCTTCCCATTTTGCGACAACGCCACCAACTGGGTTCCAATGAAGAAAAGGTAGTCGACAGGTACCGGAAGGGAAAATTGTCCAATGTCGGACCGCGACCCGTCATCCGAAACACTCCACATGAAAACCACAGATCCTGCTGCTATTGCCACCATTTTAATAGTGTTTGATTCACTAGAAGACGAATTTCCACTTTGTCCTAGGGTCATCTTGGCGTTGATCGCCAAACGGTCAATGATATTTTCCACACGAGGACTGGTGAAAACCAACTGCCAGCCAGAAGAATCTTTTTGTCTGTAGCAAGTCACGAAGTGGGAGTAAGCGACTGCAATCCAGTTTTGATGTGCTCGAACAATCCGCGCTCTCATGGGGTCCACCAAGCTGCCTTGTGATAAAATGGACAGCTCCGTTCGGAAATATTTATTTAAATCTGCGGACGAGTTCCGAGAATGTCTGGCGTCAAACGAAGAGTTTCTGGAGTGTTGCACAGACGACGGCGTTCGGGAAAGACCATTTCTTGGATTGCTCCAGGAGTTGAATCCATTCCCTGTAACAGACACGGATGACCCCGACCCCGAACTTGCACTTCGCGTGTGATGAGTTGCACCTCCTCTGGACACACCACCATTGCCATTGCCACCTCCGTTCCCAGGTGGGATGCCTGCACCAGCTGAGTGGGTCTCGGGAACTCTGATCATGGAGCCCGGCACAGTTCTTAGGTCAGCTTTGGAAACTCCCGATGTGGAGGTGGAAGTCGGAGAATCTTCCGTCTTTGAAGAATTTGTTCCACTGGCGGAGGAAACTGAGGCATTGCTTAGAAGATGTTGTTGTTGTTGTGGTTTATTCGCAGCGGTGGAGGTGGTTTCGGAATGCACTGGAAGTGCAGCAGCGGCAAGATAGCCGTGGAAGAGGACGTCTCCACAAGTGGAATAATTCAAATCGTCGCAGAGTGCGAGTCGTTTCACTAACGGCGTAATCCCGTAAAATTCAGCTTCGTTCCGCAGGGATCTCATGTCCACCTGGCGCAGGTCAACGTCTCTGCTCCGCAGATAGTTCAGGATTATGGAAAAAAGGGCGGGGTCACGGTCAATGAAAAATGCGCCCGCGTCATCTTTCATTGAAGAGATCCTTCCACTGAGAAGAGCCGTGAAGAAGGAGTCTGGAACCCATGTCAAGGTTTGCCATGAGGTGCTGAAGCTTTAATAAAATAATTAAGAATAGTTAGTATACAGTAAAAGTCCAATTAAATAATTATCTGTATTTAATAAAGACGAATTGCAGTTTATTACCGAGTGCCTCCAACGTTCAAATGCACAATGTCGCTTCCGAACATTATAGTATTATGTGTAACTAATAATTTAAATGTTTTTCACTTAATAAAACAGTTATCTTACTGATTTTGTAACCAATTTGTGAAAATTGATATCACGTCACATTAAAACATCACAAATCCATGTTTAAGTTGTTTTAATAAAAAGGAGTTTTTTTTTGCTAATTAACTGCAATTCTCCGAGGAAGAGGAGATCATAATGGCCACATTTAAACTATTAAGGTGTCTTAAAAATTGAAATTAAAGATGATTTTTTTAAATAAAGGATTATTCTGTCGATGATGTTAAATGGTATGCTGCTATTTCTGCTATACAACCAGCTGCTTGCTCTAATGTAAGAGATTGAAGTGTGTACGAAGGAATTTGATACTCGATGCACTTTTCTGCCTCTAGGTGGGTGGTCTGGGTTTCTGAACGAAGTAAGCCTTGCTGCAAGGTGTATGTAAATGTAAAACCATGTCATGCACTGCACCGATACAATAAAAACTGATGTATTTAAATATTTTGACGGTTAAAAACCATTCTTTTATAAGAGCTTAGTAATTATTAATTAACTCATAATATTCCAACTTCGAATGCATAATTAATTACCAAACAAACATTGTCCATGTTCATTTAGTACGTTGGTCTGCATCCAATCAAATTCAATATTCAAATCAAGGCTTATCGAACTATATGATTTCTCTTTGTTCAGTTCAAAGTTCAAACTGTCGAAAAGACATTATTGCGTTGTTGAGTTCCGAAACAGATTTGATCTCGGACTCGGGTTGAGTTGAGTGACGTTTCTCTTTTCTGGCATTATTTTTGTGTGGGTGTTCGAGTGAAAGTCAACTGTCGCACAAAATAAAAATTAAAAGCTTTCCATTATAATTACAATTTTAAAGCACCCTCTAAAAAGCAAATCGGCAACAGTTTGGGATTATTAAATTCGCAACAATGTTAGTGATTAACCAATTCAAACCTCCAAAAGTGAATATTATAGAATGTATTGAATTTTAACAAAGTTTTATAATTTTATCTAATTAATTTTCATTCTAATGTCGTAATTAGATTTCAAAGAGATGTCGGATGGAAATAAAAACGCAGAGCCAAAAACTGGCACTTCGCTGCCTAGGCCTTCAGCTACTGAGAACATTGAGGCTTCTGGCACCGGAAATCCAAGAATTTCCACTACTCTCCAGCTGCAGATGAAGGTTTTAAGAAAATGTGTCGAGCGCCTCGAGTCAGACAGATCGGACATTAGCAAAGTGAAGGAATTGTTGACCAAATCAATCTCGGACATGGTAAATATCTTAATTCTTCAATTAGTCGTTTTGTTCTAAATATTTTGCTGATTTGTTCTGTCAGTTTGATTGTTCAGTTATTTATTGTATGAAAATTTCTCAATTTTACAGGACGATGAAATAGCGCAAGTGGTAAAGTGGTAAAGATGAAGTTGTTGGCTAAAAAGGCGGATTCGTTTCAACATGGACGTGATTCAGATTATGACGACGATTTCATGGAGTGACCCGCATTTAAGTATTTGTCAGTTGAAGGGGTGCATGTATCTTTATTTTTTAATTAATTATTCGCTTCCCTAAAGTTTTTCATTTCCATCAGTTTTTTCGTGGGGAAGTTGAGTGTCTTGAAGTTTAATTTTAATTAGTGTATTTATACATAATTAACAAACGTTTGTGCCTAATGAAATGAAATGCCTATGATATTTTCCCCATTTTGTATCATATCACTAATCTAATGCAACATGCAATATTCAGTAAGTATTACGCGGTATGGAGGCGATCAATCGCGTCACTGCTGGCAAGAATTAGTCTATCTGAAAATAGAATATTACAAGGTATCTTCAATTCGGATATCCTGCTACAGTCAAGTATTTATCAACTCTGGCGATCTATCCTTCTCTGTAATCCAACCAACGACGAATTAGATTTGTATGAAATTATGAGCATGTAAATCTGGGTTTGTAGTATACTGTATTATCAATAATTATGCCATCTGCACAATCTGACAATGTCATATTTTTAAACCTGTATAAACTCTTTGTTGTTTTCCTTTTTTCTTTTTCTTTCTTTCCCAGTCATATGGATCATTACATGTATTTGTATACTTTGATCTGCAATAAAGAATTAATAATAATAATAATAATTAATGCAACCTAACCGTTCTGTTTTATTCATATGTTAATTGAGTGTAAAAAACCAATAAACTCAAAATGGCTTACCCCTTACAATATTACGTTGAATATAACGATTTAAGTTTTATTTTAAATGTCAAGCTGATTACTTATTTATTAAATAGTAATAGAATAATACAATAATTTTGTAAAGATACGAAAATGCCAGACAAAGAAGGAAGAAAAAACGAAGAAATCAAGAATGAAAGTCCACTTTTACTTTTCCTTAAAAAATACGCCTTCATTATGTATGTATGGTTATGATTAAAATGATTACATTGAAATCCTTATTTTATTTGCCGGCTGAACCACCTTCCAAAAACCATACCAAAACTGAAATGACTACTGCAACGATGAGCACGTAAAACACTCCGGCCAGCTCACTCAGATTAAGTTGGTCGAAATCATCCTATAATTAGAAAATTAACTTATTTCATTATCTCTTCACTTTTGGTAGAGAAAATTAATTTCTTAACTCAATTGTTAATACCTCGTCTGCATCGCCATCATCGTCATCATCTCCATCGTCATCGCCAATGCATGCCCCTTCGTTCCACCATTTGTCAATGAGCTCTTCCATTTCACCGTTTTCCTTCATTTCCAGGATTGCCAAGTTCACTCTCGCACTAATTGTATTCAAATTAATGGTTTACAACTAACACATTTTGATTGCGAATCCTTTTGCAAAATTAGGCAAATTATAATGGCGTAGTACCTCCAGGGAGAATTTTTAACGGTCGCAATGCCATAACCCTTTGTTGGTCCAAACTCCTCCGCTGCAACAATGAGATCACAAGGAGCTTTTGAAGTCTGATATTCCGCCGCAGGACTTTCCATGATAAATGCAAATTCCACTAGAAAAATGAAACGCAACTTTTAACGACTATTTAAACTAGGATTTATGTAGTTTTAAAAATCTTTAATTTACAGTCGTCATCATCTCCGCTTCCTTCGTCACTTCCTTCATCACTGTCATCGTCATCGTCGTCATCATCATCGTCACCTCCACTCCTGACCTTCGCAATTCCAACCGCGTAATTCGCAACTGTGGAGTTTTTCGCGTTCATGAAGTCATACATTTGTTTGTACAGTGGATTATCTGAGCGCTGTGCGAATTTTAAAGTGGCATTTAAATAAAAAGTCTGGTTTAAACGAAATGCAATTAAGGTTTACGATTTGAATACCTTAAAGTATTGTTCTGTTGAGCCTCCTTGAATGACACCATAGACAATTTCATCAGAGGACTTTACCAGTTCCTCCACACTGTCCACATCCGCGGTAACGTGCTCTTCAGAGTCGGCAATTCGTTGAGCCGCAAAACTCGCCGCATAGGCAGATAAGATTACGAAGAGAAAGGCCCAGAAAACGATGCGGATCAATTTGCCAGTGAATGACCTAATCATGGTGATTTTTATGTAATGCACTTAATTAACTGCTTAAATATTTTCATACAAAATTTACAAAGTTAAAAATTTTATACTCGGGATTGGCAATGGAATCCTGACGCAGTAGATTGAATAATCCGGATGGTTTATTTTCCGGTCGCTTGTAAGAGTACTCGACGATAATAGAGAGAATCCAGATTCCAGCCAGGGCGACAATCGTCGAGATCCAGACGTAGCAGTGAAAGGGGTACAAAAATGTGTAGGTCGCGTCTGATTCGTCCTCCTCTTCTGGAGGCTCTTTCATCAGAATGCTGAGCTGGAAGTCTTGGAATGGAGTTGAAAAGTCAACCACTTTCGCTCTGGCCGCTGTGATCGTCAGAGGGGCTATGGCAAGGTCAGCTTGCTAATTACATTTTTAAAAAACACAATAATGTCATATGTCATATTATCATCTTATAATAAATCATAGCTGCAGTTTTTTCTTCACTCAAATCAACGACCTTGAAACAGATCTTACAAAAAAGCTAGAATTGACATGGAATGGAGTATCTGTGACTTAATTTTTTTATGAAAGCATTTTTTTAAATCGTCTTTCTTTATACTCACATTATTCAAGAGCTCTCCAATCATTCCATTCCATCCGCTAGGATTTGCAGGGTCGGGGCTGCCGAATTTCCCGTCTTTCACAACATGGATTTCATCTGAAGTAAATACACAACATAATACAAAGTGGATTCTAG
The DNA here is from genome assembly GCA_021029165.1 of Cyphoderus albinus. Taxonomy (NCBI): domain Eukaryota; kingdom Metazoa; phylum Arthropoda; class Collembola; order Entomobryomorpha; family Paronellidae; genus Cyphoderus; species Cyphoderus albinus. The sequence goes on along the minus strand of VYYJ01001401.1, from coordinate 887 downwards.
CTTGAAATTGAATAAAAACCTAAAAATAGCTTTCGCTATATCCATTTCATCTCACTTATCAAGATGTAAGTAAAGTGAAACTCTCATGATGTTACTATACATTTAAGGCGAGGCGTATGTAAAATATCTTTAGTAATGTACTATTGCATTGCATTTGGCTTTCGCTCATTTGCATGCTCTGATCTGATCTAATCCAAGAAAAACAGTATTATCGCACAAAGAAACGTAATTGTGAACGCTAAATGTTAACCTACGCTCAGCATCCAAAACATCGGAAATTTTCTCCGCGAGATCCTCGCAAAATCCGATCAGTTTGTCCTCATCTCCGTCATCTCCCTTCATGAGATACGGCTCCGACTAGGTATAGTTAAAAAAGGACACATTTAAAAATGCAAATAGTATTAAATGTAAATACTTAATTAAAACTTATTCATTTAGCTAAAATACATGTCACGTTAATGTCAATTTTTTACCCATTTCTCAGACTGACATGAGAAATGTCTATCATGTCTACATATGTCTGTGACATTATAATAATCATAATTTAAATGTTAATTGGTAATTGGTAAAGAAGCTCACCAAAATGCTGGTAACTCGAAGTTTCTGCTCTTGAGCTGTAACTGCACCGAGGAGAAAGAGAAAGCCGCAAAGCGGCACGATGGACGACGACAACATGACTCTGGCACACTTTTGATACCTTCACAATTAAAGAACATTTTATTTTGCAGCATTTAACTAGCATGTCATAAAATACATGATAATGAGTGACATGCACCACTTTAAAGTTAAATATTTCGGTTTACAATGTCGATCGTGGTACATTATTTTACTTCTTGTTTAACTAACTCTCACTCACTCAGACCAATTTAAATTCTAAACTTAACCAA